>JBBELK010001503.1:0-49815 GCA_037783545.1 Henricia sp. BOLD:AAB3569 | reverse complement strand
GTTTTCTTGCAGTGTTGTGTTTGCAGGTTTCAGTGCAGATGCTTTAGCTAGTCGGGTTACTGATGGTAAGTTGGTTACAAAATATTCCGAGAACCTAATTCCCACGACCTAATTCCCACAGTTTACCAACAGCTTTCCAGAATAGGGCACTTTCACTGGGGTCAGAAGGTCATGGGTCACTATTGCTTGTCCTCAAGATCGGGAGAGAACAAAAGAGCCGCGTGGGAAAACGCACGTGCTGCTAGCAGGACAAGCAATATGGACCCGTAACTTGTTGACCCCCTGTGAAAGTGCCGTATTCTTTGGTGTCTTCCACTGTGAAGTACATGTACATGTAGCTCATCATACATGTACAGGCCTTGAAATTCGTGTTCAAAAGGGCACGGCAACAATTGCCTTGCCTTTTCCCACATTTCAAGGGCATCACGGCAATTCTGTCAATTTAAAAAGGGCATCACGGCAGTTTGCTCGAACTTGGAGGGCACCACAACAATCATTAATAGTACTTTAATTGTCTCTTTTATTTATCCGCGTTGAACATGGTATTGCTTTCACCTCATCGATAAATCGTCTAGACCTTTCGTTGACATTCGCAACGCGCGCGCAACGAAACGCGGTTCCTGCGGCCGCCATTTTGTGTGCTACGCATGTGCAATGACCACGGTTATATCACGAACGTCATGCTAATGTTCGTACATATTCGTCTTTGGCCGTATTCTGTAATCGACACGTAAGTGCATGTGTACTTCATCATAGTCGTCGACGAGTGCACGCACGTGCTGTACACCGAACCCATGACCGAACCGCTAACGGATACCAATGAAGCCCGCTCAACATACATGTACAATTTCGCACGGAAACCAGGGCGAAGTTTGATTGAGCGACTACAGTAAACTATCGACTACAGAGTCACTCGAGCGACGGATATTTTCCGTGCTGTACACCGAACCGCTAACGGATACCAATGAGGCCCGCTCAACATACATGTACAATTTCGCACGGAAACCAGGGCGAAGTTCCGTTGTTCGAGGGACTTTCGTCGAACTGTACCCTTAGAACCTGTACACGTAGGCTACCGTGCGTGCTATGTGCTATAAAGCTCGGCGTGGTTTTGCAAAAATTGCGTACGGTTTCGTTGCATTTTTAAACAGCGGTGGAAGAGCTAGTTTTGTCTCCGAAATGTGTCACTAAAAGTGGGAAATTTGACATTTTCATATGTGTGTTTTAATGAAGGGCACCGACGGCAGTTAAATAAAAAGGCACGGCAATTTATTGCCGTGAAATATTCATTATTTTGAGGGCATCGCGGCAATAGCACAGGGCAACGACGGCAATTGTCGTCGGTGCCGTCGGTTATTTCGAGGCCTGCATGTAGTGCAGTATTTATGGATACCAAACTACACTACTCACAATAAGTTAGGGATATTGTGGTGTGTATGCAGATATTTTATTGAGGGTACTATGCGTTCCACTTGAATGGTTTTGTATATGATTAGACAATTGTATCTGCATGACAAACACACGTTGTCAAAGGAAAATCACTTTAAATCCATTGCCGGGTAATTAGCAATTTAATCTCGGTTTCCTTTTTTCTAGAAAATCCTGTATAGTGGCCATCTGTTTACTTAATTGGCATATTGGGTGGTCACTTTTAGGCCCATTTACACTTGATTCACCTTTGCCAAATCGAACTCCGCAATTTCCAACAAATGGGAGTTGAAGCCGGGTAGGTGCTAAGTGTAAACGCAAAAGGTGAATTGGAAAAGTCAGATTCGGCAATTTGAGCGTCCTTGGGGCAGTGCCCGTCGTGTGGTAGGTTTAAGCGGTGACTTTTGCAGTTTGTAAACAGCGGTGAAGGCGAATTTAAGCCGAATCGTGATGTAGTGTAAATGCGGCAAATGTTTAGTTTTGAGGTCGCAAACAAAATGTCTGTATCCACCTTTGCCGTTTTGAGTGTAAACATGGTGTTAGTACATTTGTATGTATACAGAGGGTTGACTATTATGTTGCATTGTCTGTTTTCTATTCAATCATACATATAGCTGGTGCCGAGACCATTATAACTTCAGACCAAGCAGTGAGAGGGGGCAAACTGATTGAACTCAAGAAGACAGTTGACCAAGTGGTCAAGCAATGCCCTAACGTCAAGAGGGTGTTTGTTACCACAAGGACAGGGAACTCGGTACCAATGAGCAGCGTTGATATTCCATTGGAAGAGGTCAGTGTTTCCCAGGTCATCTAGAGCTTATTTTGGCAATTGGAATAATTTTATTGTCCCCCAAAACAACTGCAATTTTCTTGCGCAAAATATCAATTATTGATCAGTTAAACATGGAGTACATGATTAGGCCAAACAAAATAAATGGTGCGTTTACGGTAACGGCCTAAAACAAATCTAGGTAGGTAGGAAAATAATTTTATTTTGTCATTTGTTTTTACATTTCAGTTTATGCATTTGCCATGTTTGAAACTCACTATTAACACTATTAAACATGTTCATGTACAAGTGTAGAAAATGGTATGTTCGTTGGAAATTATTGCAAATAGTGCTCATTTAAAATTATCAACTTGAAAATTGGCAATAAAAAGTTTGAGGTCGGCAATTTGGCCTCAAAAATTCCAGGTAGGTCGGGTTACCATAAACACAACATTTATTTTGTTTGGCCTTAGTAAACTGTTAAAAATGATGGTTATTTCCACTCATGATTTAAAGCCTACGTATGTTGATAAAACTGCCTTGTAGAAACTGCCTTCTAACACTTCAGAAAACCTGAAAAATCCACTCAGGATTTTTGTGTACGAATAAAATTGCCTGCAGAAAAGTTTTAAAATAGCAAACCTTCAGTTGGCAATTTCCCCCTTAAAAGTACCATTTTACAAACAAAAAAATGAATGTGACTTTTAGTCAGGTTTTTCTTGTCAACTCGTAAAGTAAAATTTTGGGTAACTGACTGCAAATGCTGTATTGGGGGTCTAAAATATCAATATTGTCCAGGGGCCAATTTCATAAAGCTAAAAAGTAGAAATATTTGCTTAATAATACAAATTGTATTAGCTTTACAAAAATGGGTTAAAAGTCAAAATCGTATATGATGTGTATTAAACTGACTGGTGTTAAAGGCCCAGTGTATCATTTGCAATGACCCCAACAAGTAATCAACGAGTTTACAGGGGAAAAGTTCTGAACGTAAAGATTGAATTAATAGCAACTACCCAATGAAAGGTTTCCGCTCAAAATGATATAATTTTACCAGAAAATAATCCGTAAAGATGAAAATATTTAGATCGTTTGCAAACGATTTACTTATTTTTGGTTCGCATCTACGCGGTCCAAAATGCATGGGCGCTGTGTACTGCGTGTGCATGTTCCAACGCGATGCATTTTTATGGATCGCGCGCACACGCAGTATATGATGTGTGCCACAGGTGCATGACGCAAGCCACATAGTACCCGATCAACTGAGAACGAATATTTTTTTATTTTTTTTAATTTATATACCACATCCAACAGCGGAGGGACCGCCAATTACAGGAATGGGAGCAAGTGTGGTTGAGTGCCTTGCTCAAGGGCACAGGTGCCACAACCCGTCACGGCCAGGAATCGAACCTACATTCTAGTACTAGCACAGGAACTTAAGTTCGACGCACTAGACCGCTCGGCCATAACACCCCACATTGAAACACCCCGCCAAGACTAGGAAAACGCATATGGATTTTTTTGATGTTTTTTTTAAACGTGGTACATTTGACAAAGCTGAAATTTCATCGGATAAGTTTGTTGATGTCTTTCTTTTGATTTATAATGGTTTTATTCGCAGAATCGCTCAAAAACAGATCATCTACAGGGCCTTTAAGAACACAAGTTGACCTACAATTTGACTGCTACATTGTAAAAGTTATCAACATTTTTACAGATTAGTATTTTTTCAAGACCCCCTCCCTCCCCCTAAATGCTTATCAAAATTGTTTCTGTCAGTACCATGTAAAGTCCTTTGCGGCCTTCGACAACCCCTCCCCCTTCCTACACTTTTTAGGACCGTAAACATGTTGACAGCTTTGGACAGCTCCTAACCCTTTTTTGCAAAGCAAATCTGTTTTTATATTAAGCAAATTTTTCTACTGAACAGCTTTATAAAATTGGTCCCAGAACAGACGTTTGTTATTAAAATACAGTGAAGTTGTGAATAACAAGGCACTGATCAACCAATAACTTTGGAATCGCTTTCAAGAATGTTCCACTTTAACTTTTGAGAGAATTTTTAAGTCAAGGGCTCTCATCAGAAAACCCATTTTGTTTGGTTTGAAGTGATTAAATCTGTGTGGTATGAGCTTACCCCCGGAGTAGTGTGTTTCACAAACAGCCCTCGAATTGCAGGAGCTCAGGGAGGCTGGCACTTCAGGCAGAGTGGCACACTCTGCCTCGGTGGCTCTTACTAAGGTTTGTGCAGTCAGCCTTGCCACAAGAGGTGCTCATACACTTTTACTGACCGATAATGTTTAAACTTTACGTCTTTCAGCCTCTTCATTCTTTCAGTCGAAAAAATAAAAATCTAATAGTATGTCGATTGGGTTTTCAATCCCTTTTTTTATTCCGTGGGTTTTTTCTGTATGGGTTTTTTCTCCCACCTCTAAAACTGAGCATTTCTTCACATGTTTCTTCAGGCTTATGAGCTACAGTGCCGAAAGAGCATTTTTGAGGAATCCTTGGTTTTAGTACCAGGCAGAATTAATAATAGTATTTGTTTTGTCTTACAGGCCATGGCCAAGGAGTCAACTGAATGTGTACCTGAGATAATGGACTCGGAGGACCTGTTGTTCATGCTGTATACATCAGGATCAACGGGGACACCCAAGGGTCTGTCACACTCACAGGCTGGTTATCTTCTCTATGCGACGCTGACACATCAGGTGGGTAGAATAGACCGATCCAGTAAGCTCCGCCCATTTTGGAATTGACCAATCACAGCCTCGGGTTCAGGTAACCAAGATCTTTGGTTACCCGAGTCCTCAAAATTTTGTGCACAGAGCTACGGCAAATGCAGCACGAGTGACGCAAAAACACCATAAAAAAATCATTTTTATCAGCGCAGAGGACCCTAGCCGGTTTAAATCGGATTGTACAGGGTGTCTCTATAAAAAGTATACCCATTTTAAAATTCAAATTATCGCAAAACTACACAATATTTCAGAAAAAGAAAAATACCTGTGGAAAGCTTGGAATGTCCTCTGTCCATTGGTATGAGGTTCATTATGTCACTGTCATGGATGACTGAACAAAAAATACAGTTATGAAAGGTGTCGAAATCAGCACTGTGACAAGTTGTTTTCTGGAATGACAAAGCTCAGACAGGTGTTCTTCACAATTTCTTTACTGTTACGTAAGACTTCAAAGGTCAGGGATGTACATTTATGCATCACATTATGTAAGTATTCTTGGATGCACCAAAAGTGTTGCATGCCACAGAAAAAAATTCATACCAACAGCAAACATGGTGCAGCTCACAACTCAACAGAGGACATTTGTTGTCAAGACATACCATGAGACAAGAAGTTTCATTGCTGTCCAAAATGCCTTTAGGGACCACTTTCCTGAGAGGCAAGTGCCAACCAAAATGACTATTTGGAAAAATGTGAGAAAGTATGAAGAACACGGGACAAGCTTAAACCGTAACCAGGGACATTCTGGGCACAGACGAACTGGAAGGTCAGAGGAACATATCAACGTGGTTAGAGAGGCGATCGAAGGTAACCCAACGCTAAGCACCAGGAGGAATGATACAGGATTACCTCGTGCTACCTTCAACAGGATCACACGTCTGGATTTGCATCTCCATTCTTATCACATCCATGTTCAACATCAACTCCTACCAGCTGACCTTGCCAGACGACTTGCCTTTTCACAATGGTTTGTGGATAAATGTCACAGAGATCCACAGTTTCTGCAGTTCCTTAGTATCGGAGATGAGGCAGCCTTTTCCATGAATGGGAAAGTGAATTTTCATAACGAGCACATGTACGCTGAACTGCATCATCCACCGGGTTTTTCTTATGACGTGAACATGAGTAGGGAGAAAGTTAATGTGTGGATTGGACTTTGTGGTAATGGATCATTGTTAGGACCATTTTTCTTTGAAGGAAATTTGAACGGACAGGCATACCTGAATATGATCAATGACTTTGTGGTACCAGAGATGGATCAGATCTTCCATAGACAGCGTGGAGCCTTCAGACGGGTGTGGTGGGCTCAGGATGGAGCCCCTGCACACAGACTTATTGCTGTGAGGAATCGTCTAGCAGAGCTTTTTGGTAACCGGGTGATTGCATTATTCCACCAGGTTGAATGGCCTGCAAGATCACCAGACTTGACACCATGCGACTTCTTCCTGTGGAGTCACTTAAAAGGCAAAGTGTTCACCACACCCCCAGCTAACATTTAGGAGTTAAGAGCCCGGTTAGTGGATGAAGTGAATCATCTCCGCCAACAAGATCATGGGATGATAAGGCGAGCAGTAAGAGACATGACACGAAGATGCCAACTATGCATCGTCAGAAATGGTGGGCATGTGGAGGGTACAGCACCCTAAATGTGTCGGGTAGCCTACATGTAAATACCACAATTAAAGGAAAGGATCAGAAAAATGGTGTTGTTTCTTCATTCATTGTCCGGTCACCACTGTCTACAAACTTGTCACAGTGCTGATTTCGACACCTTTCATAACTGTATTTTTTGTTCAGTCATCCATGACAGTGACATAATGAACCTCATACCAATGGACAGAGGACATTCCAAGCTTTCCACAGGTATTTATCTTTTTCTGAAATATTGTGTAGTTTTGCGATAATTTGAATTTTAAAATGGGTATACTTTTTATAGAGACACCCTGTATAAGACTATCCTAACCTACTTTTAATCACTTCATAAATGTGTTTTTGTTTAAACGGGAAAAACTCACCAAAATTAGCTTGTCGTTTTGCTATGTTGTGCATTCACTGCGTTCTAGATCTGTGTCGAGATGTTTTTGTCCGATCGCTCGCGTTACGCGTAATGCAGGCGTGTTGTACGTGCACGCATACGACCGGATACTTAAAGGGCCCCTTATTTAGGATTTTTATCAATGAAATCTATGCTTTAAAACCACTTTACTCAGTTAAAGTCATAAAAATCCTATTTGGAGCTTGCTTTGGGGGTTAAAACAAAGGTTTTTAGTTTTTATGCTAATGCAAATATGCATATTCATGACCAAGGTCACGACGTCACAAGAGGCAAACACAGGAAAATCACATTGAACTGTGCACAAAAGATTCCACTTTTTTCTCAATTTTCCTGTAACTTTTGTAATCCATGGCTGTTTGAGTTTGTTTTACATGTTGCCTGCTGTAAGCCATGACAAAACTGGGGGTAGAAACTGCAGCAATTTGCCACAAGTCCAACTTGAAGTCTTATGTTTTTTCTTAACTTTTCCCTTCTGTCTTCCTTATGTGATGCACTCAAAACAGCGCCCTCTGTCTGTGATTTATTGCAATGAAATCTTCAAAGTTGAAAAATGCCACCTTTTATTGATTTTACATCCAAACGAACAATAGTATGTCTTGCTGAACAAGTAATCCGTCATTGTGAAGCAAAGCTTAGGCACAAAGTTGTTTAGGATGTCACAGGCCCTTTAAGTGCACATTTTGCTTTCGAGCGTGCAGTTTCTGTGTGCGTGTGCGTATTTCAATACGCGCTGACCAGGGCGCGGACGCACGGTGCGGCTTCACATGTGTGGCATGTTGCTAGGCAATTTCTAAATGGGCGGAGCTTACTGGATCGGTCTATTGTGGCTAGAACACAGAACTCCATTTAAAGCTAGAACCAAAATGAGCTGGGGACACACACAACATTTTTACACAAACTTTTCATACAATGTATTTTGCATTAGTAAAACACTGGTGCCTTTTATCACCCAAAATCAGGTGCAGATTGCACCTTTAATATATAAGGTGCGTGCCAGATCACATTTTTGCGCTATGCTGCTTTCGCTCATATATGACGAAGGGGAAGTAAATATGAGGACAGGGGACCAGTCTAGTCACTGGGGTCACTCATAATGTCAAATCGCTTCGCCGAACGAAGGGAGCATTCACATTAGAAATTTGCTTCGTCGAATGAAGCGATGTCTTCGTGGAATGAAGTGCTCTCTTCGTCGATTGAAGAAG
Source organism: Henricia sp. BOLD:AAB3569 (assembly GCA_037783545.1). Classification (NCBI taxonomy): domain Eukaryota; kingdom Metazoa; phylum Echinodermata; class Asteroidea; order Spinulosida; family Echinasteridae; genus Henricia; species Henricia sp. BOLD:AAB3569. The sequence goes on along the minus strand of JBBELK010001503.1, from coordinate 41,619 downwards.
CGTGCGTTCACATCAGAAAATCTCTTCATCGAATCATCGTCGAATCTTTGTGGAACGAAGCGATTTCTCTGGTGAGAACGGGGTCATTGTCTGCTGTGGCGTGGCCATAAAAACGTGAAGGGAAACGTGCATGTTTGTTCACAAAATTATACTGAAAATGATAGTAAAATGGGGTGCATTGTGCACCTTTGTGAGGAGAAACATCGGATGTAACAAAAGCTCCTTATAGACCTTTATCACAGTGCGTCCATCTTTGTCTTGTTCCCCATAGTACGTGTACAATGTACATGTCGGGCATAATCAGTGCGTGTGCGTGTCGTCTGCGCGATAGCGCGTGCAGTCTTCCGTTGTTGTTTTAAGAGAATCACTGTCCGCGCTGTGCGTTTTCTTGATCGCACCGCGCGCATGTCATTGTGATGCACACAAACATTTTCAACACGGGGCCAAACTATTTATTTCGGCAAGCCTCGCTTTGGTTACGTTCATTTTAATAGGGGAAAAGGGAAGATGGCCGCACCGTGATAAAGGTTTATTGCTCATCACATCTGAATTATGACTTCTGACGAGCACATCTTGGCCTTGTAGATCCATGTAGATTCAAGGTTGGTGCCACAAAAAATCATTTTCTAAGCACTTTTTAGGGGAGCGTCACACGGCCTACCCACAATGTACTGCAAAAATTGCCTCACCTTTTTTTCCTTTCAGATAGCCCTGTACATATTTGTAGCTCTGTTGGACTGTTAAAGAAAACTTTCTGAAACTTTTTCCAGTTGAATGACCATTCAAACACCTAATTTATAGGTACTATTGTTAGCCGCCCACTCAAGCTACATAATAAGCATTTGCCAAAAGACCCACACCACACCCAACCCTACCTGCAAAGTTGACCTTGATACATGTAGGCTGTTTATTATGCCCTGGTTTGTGTTTGTATACCGAGCCACCCATGCTAAATTTAAACGTCCTTGTTAAAACTTCAAGTTTGAGTGCGATCACACATACATGTTACTTGTTTTATACAGGCAGTTACTATTATCCAGTAGGGAGATTTCAGCCTAACCATTATGATGCACCCAACCTCACTCAATCTGACCCCAAAGGAACCAATGCTAAACAACCAACATTCAAAAAATATTTTAAAATACAAATACATGTAGGTATCACAGTGTCTCAGGACAAAATATAATTTTTTTTTATGGTGGTTGTCCTTTTCTTATAATCAGTGGTTTCACTTGAAAGAAAACCACTCCTGTACATGTACATGTACATGTAAGATAGTGACAATTGCCAAACAGACGAGGGTGTGTTTGATTGCCTTTATGTCTTTGCTATCAAGATTTTGTACAGTACGTTCCTTTTAGCTTATCAAAGTAGTGATGTCATTTTTTTGAAGGAGAAGAGTCTCCAAAACTAAATTTGGTCCAGAAATAGATTAGACTTGTAATTACAAATGGTGTCAGTTTAATATTGGTGGGTAAGTGTTGCCAAGGTCAAAGGTCACCGGGAATTTCGGTGTTTTTCCAATATTTTCTGTCTGGAACCAACTTTGGAGCCTGGCAAAAATGTTATTCAATGAGTAAGGGCTCTATCCTTGCTTTGGAGTAACCACATGTGCCTGTATAATACACATATGCAATACTAAGCTTTTCTGATTATCTAATTAATTTTTATGAATATGTGGGGGGTCTGAAAATGAAAATTAATTTTATCAGCCTGTAGAGAGAAAGGGGGTTGAGATACACCTGTTTTGAGGCCTTATTTGGGTAGAAGTCATCCTGTACCAATTTATAGCTTTGTATCTTATTTTAAAGGCGCTCTAAAATGCATTACAAAACGCAAAATGTTCAACGGCGCGAATCGCGTGCACTTGGAGGGTGGTACCGCCCCAATTTTGACGGGCCATAATTCTGAAACGACTTGGAGTTGGAATTTTTTTTTGCATGTGTTCATTATACCCATAGATGAATATTGGAAATTAATTTCAGCCAAATCTGAGAGGTGACCCGTACCAATTTTCAGAATATTGGTTGATTTGACACGGAATGACCCATATGCATGTGCGGGGTAATACACTTTTTGATGTCACCATGCGTAGAAAAGAAGGCGATCTTAGTAGAGCTAGTAAATGGACAAATAAAATGCCAGTTTCTTGATAAATACAGGGTGGATAAAAAAAACACGAAACCGAGATATTATCGCTAATTCTGACTAAAGTAGGACACATCTGAATCACAGGGAGAGATCATCTGTTAGGGTGGAATCTCCTCTTTATGACACCCTGATCATGTCATTATGTATGTTTCCGGTTACCTGAGCAGTGATCAATGTTATGCAAGGGTCTAGTTTGGGTTTTGCGCCACTCACTTTCTTTAATGGCGTCTAGTAGCCTGAACCATGGTATAGCCTGTTTGGACGATCAAGTATCCATTGGCTAAACCTAAGATGTCTCTGAAGATCACCAGAAAGCAGTTGATGTCTTACAAGCCACAATTCTGTAATGGTACCACTTAACAATTTTGTTGAACATGGTTAGAGCCAGTCCTAAACTGTTTGTCTAGGACTGCTGCGTTTTCCCTGCTGCAGGGCCTGCTGAATTGCATTAATGTTCTCGGATTACCGACCAGTTCTCCTTCGCCCAGACCTTGGACTCAACAAAAACTCGCTGCATTCCCATGTAGGAATGATTGTGTTCTGTTTAAGAAAATGCAGGTTTTCACCCCCCCCCCCCCCCCCCCCCCCCCACCTACCAACATTTTTATCGGCATGTTAATTTCTGATGTGGCATCCTTGGTTACCAATGGATACTTGGTCGTCCAAACATGCTATGCCATGCATTACAGAAAGTGGCGCAAATCCATAACTAGACCCTTGCATAACACTGGTCACTGCTCAGTCAACCGGAAACATAATGACATGATCAGGGTGTCATTTTAAAGAGGAGATTCAACCCTAAGAGATGATATCTCCCGTTCATTCATATGTGCCCTACTTTAGTTACAATTAGCAATAATATCTTGGTTTCGTTTTTTTGTTTATCCACCCTGTATTTATGAGATATGTACATGTACTATCTGGCCTCAAATCATGTTATACTTGCAGTGTTTCTTTATTGCTTTTGCAGATGGTGTTCAACTATCAGCCTGGTGACATATATGCATGTGTAGCTGATATTGGCTGGATCACCGGCCATTCATATGTTGTGTATGGCCCTCTCAGCAATGGTGCAACTACTGTGCTATTTGAAAGCACACCGACGTACCCTGACCCAGGTAGGACTTGCATATACATCAACACATCTGTATGGTATCTACCAAGACTAACTTAGTTTTATTTTATTTTGAGCTTATGGGAGTTTAATTTACATCCTGTGTCTAAATGCATGAACTTCAAAAGTCAACTTGCAAAACTTTGGAAACAAGTAAATCACTACAAAGATTCACACAAGTATTGCAGGCATGTTGCACAGAGTAATTATAAGGCACAAAATTCCTATATTTTGTTCATATTTTAATGATCCCGGATCAGCCACTGATTTCTACATGTAGAACAGGGGGTAAATTTCACCAAATTATACGTCTGTTCTGCGTTAAATGTGGCGCGCAGCTTACGGGATGCGTACCATACATTTCGTGCAGACACCAAGTGCGTGAGCGCCGTTTGTTTTGCGCTTTTTAAGTTGCACGTAGGACGCATGTAGAACACAGTAGCATCATTCAAATTTTTATTCCACACGTACACGACATTGTGGCCGATATGGATGGTCAATAGCAGCGCAGCTTGCTTGTTTGTTTTGCATGCAGCAAAAACATATGACACTGAACAGTTTTGAAGCGACACTTTTTGTCACCTGCTAAAATCGTAATATAATTTTTTTTACATTTTCTCTTGTTTATATTGCTTAGCATACAATCTATTAAGAGTCGCAATCAGTTTTTTTGTTGGAAAAACCACGACCATCGTTGGTCAAAATGTACGCTATGATGACCCATTGCCTCATTGTAGCTTACGGTGCATTGCCATGGCAGATATGCATCCGTTACACTCATCGCAAGTTTCTTGAGATCATTCTTAGGGCGCATCGTGAGTTACGCAGCGGTAACCCATCGCATCTCTAGTTACGAGGGATCGTAAAATTTAGTGAAATCGACCCCTGGTCGCAAAACTCCGCTAAGACTGGACAACGTCTAACTCACTTCGCCAAAGTGGATCACAAATGAAGTTCATTTGAAATCACTTAATAAAATGGAATCATTGTGTAAAATGTATGTATTTGAATAATCTTATTTTAGGTCGTTACTGGGAGATGGTCCAAAGACTGAAATTGAACCAGTTTTACGGGGCACCGACCGCCATCCGAGTGCTCCTCAAGTATGACTCATCCTACGTCACTAAATACGACCGTTCTTCGCTCAAGACACTTGGCTGTGGTAAGAACAGTTTGCGCAGTTCCTTGAAGGAGGGTGACCAGATTTTTTCCAAAAAATGGATTTCGTTCTAACCTAACAATCAAATAAAGTACGTCTCAAAAATACTATCCATGGGAAGAAAACAGGAAATTTGCTATCTCCAATTTGGATCTGGAAAACATTGTTAATTTTTGAACGATATCCTCGAAAATTCAGAATACTAACAAGAAAAAAATGACGAATTATATGATTTCAAAATCTCAACACCCATGGGAAAAATGGGGGTTCAAAAATGTGATCTGAACACGCTTTTCTAATGCACCGACACAGTTAGTTTATTTCATATGCAGAACTTTGCCTGCCGTAGGACATTGGATACCGCCATTTGGCACTGGCCAGCTCAGTGGTCGAGTGGTTAAGACATCTCCCTAGTATGCAGGAGGTCATGGGTTTGAGTCCCACCTTAACACGCTATGAGTTTTAGCTTGTTCTCCGGAGAAGCACTTGATATTTAATGCCTATAGTGAACCACTTTCCACTGTACAGCACAATATTCCTTTTTATAAAACAAATAAATTTTCGTCATCTGATTGTTGCGTTGTCCATCATGTGTCGTTTATTATTTGGTATAACTCACCGCGCACCGTTGTATATCCACGCCTCGTCGTGGTATATCCACTTGAACTACAATGTATGTGTTCAGGGGTGAGATTTGTCCGGATTTGTCCGGATTTCCGGAATTTTACCAATTTGTAGCGGAATTTTATTTAGTTGTTGTGTGCTCTGCGGCCGTGATCCATATTGTATTTTCTATTTGTTTTTGTTTTTGGCCCTTTTAGCACACCATACTTTTTAACAAGCGCCCTCAATTGATTCAGTAATTTTGCGAAAAAAACTTGTGCAAGTCTAGTCACGCAAGTGCCATGACATACAGCGCTTTACCATGCATGTATTGTGCATGCCGCGCCCTCGGCAACCTACCGAGTCTGCAACGAGTAGCGAAGCGGACGTGTACAAGTCTAATCCATAAGCAAGCCTGCATCGCAACGGCCGAGCATGTGGTGTATGTGATGCCTGTACGTATGTGTTGTAACGGGCTAAACGTTACTAAGAATTCAGGAACCACGAATACTGGAACAAAGTGGTGATCGACCAGATGTTTAAAGATTAATTCACAACGATTTAATGTAACACACAATCACATGTCAGGCTGATCGGAAGACATGACAATAAGAATGACCCTTGACCTTTTAGCTATCCCATCATGCAGTCGCTCGACAGTTCACAAGGTATGGAGCGCCTGTCTACAATACTATGCAACGTTATTCTGCTACACTTCCCCCTCCTAAGGCGATTCATACTCGGAGAGAAAAACGCAAAACATTATACATGTGGGTATAAATGTTACTGTAGCAGACCTTTAAAATGTTTAAAGTAACAATGTAGGAATTTCTCATTCCAAAAAAAGTAAACTGGCCAGGAAAATTTTTCTAGCAACTTCGTAACTGGAATATCACAGACTATGAATGTTCACTTGGTTCTTGCGCATAAATTAACAAGTCTGTGCATACACAAGGGATAATGAAATCTAGTATTTTCCTTGCCAACTTCAAAAGTATGCATGTCTTTTGCACTGTTTTTATGGTGAGTACACTTGTGCTGTCACACGCATAGTTGCTTTAAAAAAAAAAACATCTAACACTTTTTCTCAAGTAAGTGTCAATCTCAATTACATAGTTAGTTTTCTGCATGGGTTTAGTTAAGTTTACATACATGTAACGTTTGTAACAACAATTTCCAGCACAGCTAGAAAACATATCTACATATGCAAAAATACAACACATGTGGCTCAAGGTACAAAAGCTCAGTACAACACCAAATGTCGAGGTTTCTTAAGAAACTTGGCAGTTCTTAAAGTCATTTGCAAAGTTTGACTTGATCGACGTGAGTTATTATCTTCTTGGTTGGCATGGCAACGTTCGCGAGTTTCAAGTTCACAGGCGTGGGGCGATCTTTGACCTCGTACGGGCCTGACCAACGCGGAGCTAATTTCGCACAGTAGTTTTTTTGTGCGTTGGAGAGGGGGTGGGTTTTGACCATTACGTAGTCACCAATGTCAATCCCAGGTTGACGACGTTTCTTGTTATAGTGCTGCTCGCGTTTTTGTTTGGCTGTTTTCATACGCGCAGTCACCTGTTTGTTCAGTTCATCTGGGTCGCAGATCAGGGGGGTTAGATCGTGCGTGTTCCATTTATTGGACAAGGGGGATCTCATGTCTCGACTAAGCATGATACGACATGGCGGAACTCCTGTGGATTCGTGCTCGGCTGAATTTAGCGCGAAAGCGAATTCCGCTACGTGTACGTCCCAAGTACGGTGGTCGTCAGTCGTGAATGCTTGAAGCATCGATTTGATGTTCCTGTTGACCCTTTCCACCCAGTTAGTCTGAGGATGGTAAGGAGTCGTAAATACTTGGTGAACTCCCCATTCAGAACAGACTGAAGCAAGTGCATGACTGATAAACTGTGGGCCATTGTCGGAGAGAAGGCAACGAGGAGCGCCAAAGCGACTGAACAATTGTCGAACGAGGATGCAAGCGATATTCTTGCCGGTGGCCTTTTTCACTGGTATGATTTCTGTCCACTTACTAAAGTGATCGACTGCCACGAGCAGATATTCGTGACCCGCGTAGCTCTTTGGCAAAGGACCCATGAGATCTACTCCCACAACTTCCCAGGGGCCGCTGGACTCAGTGGATAACATCATCCCTGCTGGCTTGCGGAAGAGAGGCTTGGTCTCTTGGCATCTTTTGCAGCTGCGTATGAAGCTACGAACACTGGTGGACATGCCTTTCCACCAGAGGTTGAGACTCTTAAGGCGCTGTAGGGTTTTCGTTCGCCCAAGGTGTCCAGCTGAGGGTTTCGCGTGGCATTCGACGAGGATATCGCGTTGGAGTGATTTCGGAACTACGACACACCATCGCGAGTTTGAGTAGTGCAACAATACACCATCTCGTAGGCGGTATTCTACTGATCGTTTCTTAACAGTAGTCGACTGACGGGGGTCAGAGGGCAATTCTGCGTCGTTGATATACTGCAGATAAACAGCACACTCTGGATCTCGCGTTTGCGCGTCGCGGAGATCTTGTTCTGTGAAGTTGGTATTTGCGGTCACGTTTGGTATTGCGTTTACTTGTCCCCAGAGTAGATTTTTTTGCGTTTGTCTCTGCTTTTGACGACAGTGGGGGCATGAATATCTCAGTAACTGCTCAGCTTTTTTCTTTTTTATGTACACGCACTTTTGGTGGTACCACTCTGAGCAGTCGTCGCATTGAATCCAGTTAATGACGTCATCGCGAGGATGAATGCAGATCGAAGCGCGACAGGCTGAATCCGCGTCTGTATCTGGATTTGCGTGAACTTGGTTCGAGGTCGAGGACGCAGTAAGTGAAGACGGAGTGTCCATTGTGCGAGGTGGAGGTGCAGAAGACCGGGAAACGTTGTGTTTCGCGCGCGATTTCCTCCCTACAACACCGACTATTTTGACAGTCTCACCGATTCGGGATAGAGCATCTGGGACATAATGCTCTGAACCAGGCCGATAAACAACATCAAATACGTAGTCTTGGAGTCTGAGTACCCAGCGGGCAAGTCGTCCAGTCAGCTTTGTCTTACGAAATAACCAACAGAGGGTCTGATGATCAGTGACGACTTTAAATCTCGGTCCTTCTAGATGAGGTCGCCATTTTTCTAACGCCCAGACCACGGCCAGGCACTCCTTTTCCGTGGCACTGTAGTTTCTCTCGGCCGCGTTCAGGGTTCGACTCGCGTATGCGATGACGCGTTTAACAGGACCATTTGCCTGAAGTAGAACTGCGCCGAGTCCTACGTCGCTGGCGTCAGTGTGAACGACGAAAGGTTCGGACGAAGTTGGATAAGCGAGAATTGGATGTGAAGTCAGAATTTGTTTCAGGGTGTCGAATGACGTCTGGCAGGCGTTGGACCACTGCCAATTTACCTTCTTGCGGCGAAGTTGATGGAGCGGTTCTGCGACACTGGCATAATTCGGTATGAACTTATGGAACCACGCTGCCATGCCCAGAAATCGTTCGAGCTGTTTGACCGTTGTAGGTGCGGGGTAGGCTAAGATGGATGACACTTTATCCGGATCTGGCTGAACTCCATTCTGTCCAATAATGTGCCCAAGGTAGCGCATCTCTTGGTGAATGAAACTGCACTTTTCGCGGTTGATGGTCAATCCGGCCTCGCGTAGTTTCTGGAAGACTTCGCGTAAGTCAATGAGGTGTTGGTCCAAGTCAGCTGAATAGATAATAATATCGTCGAGATATACTAGGCAAGTGTGATCGAGTAAATCACCGAGGACTGATGACATTAAGCGTTGAAAGCTTGCCGGTCCATTCACTACACCGAACGGAAGGACACAAAACTGGAACAGCCCTTCATCACAGATAAAAGCTGTTTTTTCGCGGTCTTGAGGTGCAACGGCCATCTGCCAATATCCGGAGCGGAGATCGAGAGAGGTAAAAACCGTAGAACCGTGTAGCGACTCAAGGATGGCGTCAATGGTTGGCATGGGGAATGCATCCAACTTGGTGACCGCGTTTAGGCCCCGATAGTCAATACACATCCTGTATTCACCTGACTTCTTTGGGACCATGACAACAGGTGCCGCCCAAGGGGATGACGAGGGTTCAATCTTGCCCGAGGCCATAAGCTTCCGAAGCTCTTGATTCAGCGCTTCTTTGCGATCACCGGACAACCTGTAAGGGCGCCGACGCACAGGAGTGGCATCACCCACTTCGATATGATGCTGTGCGATCTCAGTATGGCCTGGTTCCTCTGAAAGAACGCCAGGGAAGTCGGCGAGCAAATCTGCCAAATGCCCACAAGTGTCTTCTATGGGTGCACACAAAGTGGGGTGCGGTGTGCACTCTTGGTCTTGAGCAGGTTTTTTCTCAGCGGCGGAGAACGTTGGTGAGGCGACTCCAAGGATAGGGAACTGGATTCTAGGCCCCAACTCATTTTCTGTCCAGTAACAGTTATGACCGAAGTCGAGAACGAGGTTCGTCTTCTGGATAAAGTCAATGCCCAAAAGGACAGGAGTCGGCAATTGGTGAACACGGTGAAACTCAATGTTCGTTTTCTGTCCACCGACTTCAACCGACAACGACATTGTACCCAGCGTGGAGACAGATGTGCCGTCAAACATGGTGAGTGTTTCTGTGAGCGGTATCTCAGGCAATGGTGCGGAGAGCTGGTCACACAGTACATTAGACAACAATGACAGCGTCGATCCGGTATCAACTAAAGCTTTGACTTTCAGTTGGTCATTGAGGGTGATCTCAATCAAGGGACCTTTATCCATGACTGGGGTGGTGTCACAGATTTCTTCAGCCTTGGGGGTTACAATTGGCTGAATAAAGTTAACGCGATTAACCGACGGTGCACTCGATTTATTCGTCGGGGTTGGGGGCTTGGCCGTTTGTTGGTTAATAGCCTCAGGCTTTGACGACAAAGGCGGCATTCGGCAATCTGACTCTTTGTGCCCAAGCTGCTTGCAACAATAACACACGACGTTATACGTATTTCGACGGGGTTGGTCGGGTTTCTTGACAAAAGTCTGAGTCGGTCCCATGTCGGAACGACTAGCGGTTGTCGGCGGGGGGCGATACTCGGGTTTGGCGGTCTGTTTCGAAGGGGTTGACTGCGAATTTGAGCGACGCTGGAGGATGAACTCATCCGCGGCTTTAGCGACAATCTGCAGCGATGCAAACTTTTTCTCGCGTAGTTTTAGACGAAGGTGTTCGTCACCGAGAACGGACAGAAACTGATCGATTAAGACCAGGTTGAAAGCTCGTCGCGTCTCGTTATCCTGCAGCCTTCCTGCGGGAAGCTGGACCCATTTGAAGAAGTTATGCTCTAAACGTTGCGCAAACTCTTCAAATGTCTCATCGGACTTCTTGGAGTCTGAGCTGTACTTGAGTCGGTACGCCTCTGGTGTAAGAAAGTAGCGGCGATGGATTACCTCCACGATCTTAGTATAATCAGACTTGTCTACGTCACTGAGCGAGTGAAAGGCTTTCTGGGCCTTCCCTGTTAAGTAAGGTTCTAACAATCTCGGCCACTCAAGCTTGGGTTTGTTGGCGGCTGTGGCTAGGCGTTCAAATGTGCTTAAATAACACGCAATGTCGTCGTCAGCTCCTAATTTATGAAAATCAGGGAGCTTGGGTCCCACGTTGACGATTGGCGGGGTTTTGACAGACTCACTAACTGCACCTGCAAGGGTGTGGCACAGCTTTTCTGTGTCTTGACGACGGCTTATTTCAAGTTCTTGGATAATTTTCAAGAAATCAAGAGTTTCGACACTCTTCTGAGCTGGTGGTTCCTCCTCCATGAGGTATATGAAAGGTCACAAAGGCAAGCAACTCTTTCCTGTTTTGTCTTAACAAAGTTGATGTCAATGTGATTCAGTTCACAAAGTCTGGTTATGTGATCAGCTGTAAAGCGGTTTAAATACGTAGATCTATCCATGATGAAGGATAATTATCGCTCAAAAGTTCGGTATTTACAGTTCACTTACGTCGATAGGTGAATTTCGAGACAACGGCTTAACACAGTCTCAATACTGGGACGAGTTGACAGCACAATACAGTCACGTAAAAACGCACGAAAATTCAATCACAAAACGTTGCAACACTGAGATCAAACCACTGTCTTTATCGCGAAAATCCTGCCGACTACGCCAGAATGTAACGGGCTAAACGTTACTAAGAATTCAGGAACCACGAATACTGGAACAAAGTGGTGATCGACCAGATGTTTAAAGATTAATTCACAACGATTTAATGTAACACACAATCACATGTCAGGCTGATCGGAAGACATGACAATAAGAATGACCCTTGACCTTTTAGCTATCCCATCATGCAGTCGCTCGACAGTTCACAAGGTATGGAGCGCCTGTCTACAATACTATGCAACGTTATTCTGCTACAGTGTGTACATGTGCAGTGCTGTGCGGGCCGCGGCTGGCGCGATGCGACATGCAGCCAATGAACCGGTGACTCTCCACTTTCGCTTCACCGTCTATCTTCAACGGTAGATGTTGCCTGGATTCTTTATAATATTATCCACATTTGTTGGCCTATAAACAAGGTAAATATTTCAAACAAAACTGGTTCTTGTGATGCCTAATTAAAATGTTTTTGACGTTGCATTTTGCACGATGCCGATGGTAGCCTACGGTGGTGTTTAAAACGATCCTATGAAAAGTTGAAGTTTGCGCTCGTGGTCTCTACGTTTCGGCCCGATCGTGGAATAGAACATTGAATCTGTCACCTCATGAAGTTATTCATGCTATTGCACTCATAAACATTTGTATTTATTTGCAAATTCATTGAAAATTTTCAAATTACATGTAGCACCGGCAGCCTCGTTTCAGATGCTGAGCCATTGTATTACATCACACATCTTTTCATTTGCAAATTGCATCACAGAAATCACCCCGACCCTCGTTTCAATGACGATTTAAAATTCCTCAATCCAATGTGGAATGTCAATCTTGTTTATCTCCTTTACCATTGCATTCAGTTGGTGAGCCATTGAACCACGAAGCATGGGAATGGTACAACAACATCGTGGGGGAGAAGAGGTGCTCTCTAGTAGACACGTGGTGGCAGACGGGTAAGAAATACATTGCCATGACGAATTGACAGTTGGTATGTCAGTTTCCAAGATAACAGCTGGTACACAAAAACAAGGAATAATTCCCATATTTCACGTTAACACAGTCGCTGTAGAATCATCAAACCCGCCATTCGGCACCGGCCAGTTGAGTGGTCAAGTGGTTAACACGCCTGCCTAGTATGCAGGAGGTCATGGATTCGAGTCCCACCAGAGCACGCTATGAGTTTTTAATATGTTCTCAGGATAAGCTTAATTAGTGCATATGTACCACATCATGTTTGAGCAATATCTTTTCATTTAGGGTTCATTCAAAGTTGTCAACATTTTCACAGTTCTACAGAGAGTAGTATTTTTCAGTTAACCCCCTTCCCTTCCCCCGAATTACTACTTGTCAACATTTTTATCACTACCGTGAAATGTCAACATTTTACAGTGCATTTAAAGTCCAGGGGTCGAAATTAGTACTGGTCCTGTGGTCCGAGACCAGTAAAAAATCAGGACCACTAGATATAACTAGACGTGTCAAAAATGCTGGCCCAATGGACCAGTGAAAACATTTCCTGACTCATGGAAACATTCCCTGATACGATGCCTAATCCACAGTAAACATTTCTTACTCAATGCGCAATATTCCTGATTATTATATAAAATGAGGCTTTTGCGGACACCGTGCATTTCTGTTACTGTGCAGCACAGAGCCCAGATTTGATGTGCGTGCACGTTGGGCGCACTATGAACACACGCGTACGCGCGCGTCATAGATCCAGAAAATGGATTGCATGCGTGTGCAACGCGCGCCAGAGTACAGTAACAAAAAATACTGTACAACAGTAACAAAAGCGCTCGTTCAGTATTTTCATGACTCGTGCGGTATATTCTCATATCACCCTCAAAGCCATCCAATATTATATAATTACCACAAACAATTCCTGATCGCTTTAGACATTTTCAGATAACTACATTTCTTTCTCCGATCTCTCCACACCAGTGTTTGATCAAAACGCAATCCCATCCATCCTGCACTCAATGACCTTCAACCAGAAAGTGTTTAAGTATATCTCGGTGCCATTTTGAAAAGCACTATTGGACCACCAAATTTTCAGCAGGACCAGTAGAGTTCTCTAATCTAATTATGGTTAAATTTGACCCTGAAAGTCCTACGCGGCCTTCAACCCCTCGTCCCCCTTGTAGAACCGTGAAAATGTTGACAACTTTGGACGACCCCTTAATTATTTGTTTTTCCCGTATAATATACCGGTACATGTACTCTTCCAAACAAGAAATGCAGTTTTCTAAAAATATAAATTCTTGATCATAACATAATAAGTTTGTTTAATACAGTGAAGTTGTGGATAACAAGGCACTGATCGACCAATTACTTTGGAATTGCTTTCAAGACTATTCTGCTTCAGTGATTTCATCCAGGTTCAAGTAAACCTGTTTGAACAAAGTGATTCTCACTGTATTATGAAATGTGATATTTCTCCGTTTCTGTGAAAATCCTGTAGAGCTCTCAGAAAACCAATTTTGTTGGGCTATCAACCTGATTGATCCAGCATGGCCAGTGCATCCCCCTAACAGCCCTAGAAGTGCAAGAGCTCAGGGAGGCATTTCAGGCAGATTGACGCATACCGCCTCAGTGTCTCTTACGGAGGCTTGTGTAATCTGCCTTGCCCAAGAGATCTTCATACCCATTACTGACAGATAAATTCAACTACATCTGTCAGCCTCTTCAATCTTTTGGTCTCAGTATAATTTGTTTCTTTCTTTCAGGATTTTATTGAGTGAGTTTTGAAAAAAAGAAATTCATGCTTTTTCTTTCCCATCCAACAGAGACCGGAGGCATAATGATAAGTCCTCGACCAGCCACACCTGGCTCCAAGATCCACCATGGTCCAATGACGCCATTCTTTGGCATCGATCCCGTACTCATGAGCGATTCGGTAAGATCTTTGAACCCCTTTTATCTGGGCACAGTTCGACATTTGACATCTGTAAAATTAGTGGCCTTGCATTCTTCCAAATCAAAATGACTAGGACCCTGTTCGTGTTACAGAAAGACAAGCTAACGACAAAGACAAGCTAAAGCTTTTTGACTTGCACTCATCAGTGCAAACTTGACGCACTAATAACGCGCGAACTCTGCGCCCTCAATCGATTCAGTAATTTCTGAAATGTGCAACAGAAAATCACGAGGTACATACAAAATAGGTAAAACTTAAGGCTATGCATGGTGGAAATCAACGTGTGTATGGGTTTACGGTAGCACCATGTGAATCTCATTTGTATATGTGTGGTTCTGAAAAGAACCGGTGAGTGTGAACTCAACGTTTCGAACAGCGTGCTCTGTTCGTCTTCAGGAGTAATGCCGGACTCGTGATGATGCAGGGCTATAAGTACTGGTTGAGGGGTTTCTGTGTGCACTGAAGCGGCTTGGCTTGGGTGGAGGAGGCGTGGTTGTGCTAGGATCCTAATACTGTGGTTGGCACCAGTGTGCTCACTGGTGCATGACACTGTGGCAGTGGCTGTCGTGGGTGGAGGACCTAGGGTATAGGTGACCCATCGGTCTGGTTGGATAATAGGGAGTGCCAAAATATTAGAGGGCACTTTGCAAATGAACTCTTGTGATTCTTTTCTCATTCCATATGTTTGGTTGTTTCCATATTAGTTACTGTATTTCAATAATCCCATCGAGTGTTTACTCTTTTGCCATTACTCATTCATATTTCCTTTCATGTTGACACATCCACCATGTTTTCTGCACACCAACACTCATTATACATGTACATCCATCATGTGTTCTGCTCATTGGCACCACATCAGGATAATGTAAGTAATAATATGTGTGTTCATATTTCACAACCTCTGCCACTCCCAAGACACAGTTTGATAGCCATGCACTTTTAGTCG
Organism: Henricia sp. BOLD:AAB3569; assembly: GCA_037783545.1. NCBI lineage: Eukaryota > Metazoa > Echinodermata > Asteroidea > Spinulosida > Echinasteridae > Henricia > Henricia sp. BOLD:AAB3569. The sequence continues at coordinate 26,597 of JBBELK010001503.1, read as the reverse complement.
TTAATTTATAGTAAATGTTACAGGTGAAATTTGGTTCAGAAATCTGATAAATTGGTATTCACATGACTTGAGATCCTTGTTGAAAGTAGGGTCTTTCTATAAATTAGGGGTCCAAAAGTGTGACATTTAGTGTCCCCCCGTTACACCTGATATGTGTTATTTTTCGTACAAAAATCATTAAAATGGCCTTTAAACTATTTTGTATGAATTGTACTTTATGTACATGTACACACTCTTTGAGATGGAAAGTATTTAAAGAGGAAGAATCCCCCTTGACGAAAATCCAGCATTTAGGCTTTTTTCGATAGTCCAAACATCCCTCTTGCCGACGTGGATTTTATTATTTTTTATTTGTCGGTTTTAAGTGGATAAATTGCAAGCGCTTTTCGAAAATGAGATTTTCGCGATTTCTGAAACGCTCATTAGGTATTCATGATATGCGCGTGACCCCGTGACGCAATCCTGAGAAAGAAAAGTCAACACGATTGTTAACTCCATACGTTTACACGCAAAAAACTTGGAAAACCGTCTCTGTTAGATGGTGTTTTTTGAAGAATTGTTTTGGTCCAAAAAGCCAGAGATATGCCCAGTAGTTGCGTGGTTGTATGTTTTACCAGACATCATGAAAAAAAAGAGCAGAAGCTAAGATCCTTTTTTATTACGAAGAGAGAAAAATGAGTCGCTCATTCTAACTTGTACCGGCCGATGTGCATATACCGTATGCCAATTTCAAACACGTGGGAACTATACGGCGCGGCCCGCAGGCACCATTCCCACTGCTGTACACGGACCGCTGTTCGTTCCGTGAAAACACCGGTCGCAATGCACCAGTGTTTCCTTCAAAAGACTCGACTTCATTGTGAGCCACAATTTTACGTTTTTTTTCACAAAAAAAGGTAATAGTAGATTGTCGTTTTACATCAGGTGTTTTCACGTTTGTATTTTGAATTACAAGGACAAAACAGGCATGATGAACATACACTTCGTATATTTTCCATTCAATACTGCACAGGCCGTTTTGTGTGTTTCTCAGGATGACGTATCGCCCCTGTTTGTAAACAAACCAAGTGACCTCGAGCGTTTCAGAATTTCGGGTGAAGAGGGTCGGAACTGAATTGCGTTTTAAACAAATACTGTCGGTTTTTGGCGGAAAACACGTTGTAATCGCGTTGTAGAAACATAAACCTCCGTGATAAACAGGAAAACTAAAAAAATGTGGATGGGGGGGATTCTAGCTGTTTAAAGAATGTGTCCTGAATTTACAAAAACAAGATGTAAAATGTAACGGGGGACACAAATTGGACCCCTAATTTATAGAAAGACCCAGTAGCCTTGGTAAGGCGTTCACCGATAGTCTAGGGCGTACTGTACTGGCTCCAGAGCTAACACGTGCCTGTTGTCCGTGGTGCGGCACTTCTGCAGCGTAAACAGTGACCTCACGTAGCCACGAGTTTATGCAAATCACCTTCTGCGATATGAACGCCTTCTGTCGAGCACGACGATCACCTTTGAGAGGCGGTGCTCATTATGTTAAAGAGGCCTGTGTAGGTAACTTATTTCATTGGTTGATTGTGGCATAGCTACTGCATATTAAACTATTTTGTGCAAATAATTTTTGTGATAATTTTTCCACATTCCACCATGCCCCAAACACAACTTACCCAATGTATATCATCAGTAGTGATCCCGAAGTAAGATGATGGTAGCACATTGAAGAAAAACGATCTGCAATTATAAACTCCTTAAAAAAAGTTCGGAAAGTCAAGTTTGACTGACGATTTCTCTCTTGTAACTAAATCATTTCCCTTGAATTTGGTATCATTGGAAAGCCATGTTATTCCTCTTTACAGTGATTTGTCATTTGTTATGATGAATCAATTGGGGGATGTGCAGTATAGCGGAATACAGGGGTGGGTGGAAAGTGAAATGTCACAAAATTCACTGCTATTGTCATGCAGTGCATTCTCCGTTTGCTTGGAGGATGGGAATGTGTCAATGCACTTTTTAACAATAGCAATGCATTTTGTGACATTTCACTTTACACCCGCCCCCGTATTCAGCTGTGCTGCACATCCCCCAATTGCTTAATCATAACAAATGACACATCATCATAGAGAGAAATAACAGGGCTTTCCAATGATATAAAATTCAAGGAAAATTATTTTGCAACAAGAGATAAATCGTCAGTCAAACTTGACATTCCGAACGCTTTTTGAGGAGTTTATATGAATTTTGAAGCACTTTCTCTCACGTTTTATAGGCTGTTGTCACGTCGTTGCTGTCTTATTTATGTGCATAGCCTATAGCTCATTCAAAATCAGGCCACGCTTGTATGTAACTACTCGCGCGCGATGCTGTGATTGGTTGTACAGTGACTTCGCACCACCTACACGTTTATACGGGGTCTGCGCTGGAAATCTTGTGCAAAAATAAAGAAAAACATAAGGCATTTGTTGCACTTGGAACAAGGCGGTCATACCAGTAGATGTGATTAGCATAACTCGTGGCCACGTGAGTTCGCTGTGCCGCGCCACGGACATGACAACAGGTGTGTAAGCTGTGGAGCCAGTACAGTACGCCCCAGACTATTGATGACCGCCTGACCCCGGAACACGGCTATTTTGAAAGCAGTTTAGTTTTATTCTGCGCAGTAGCATATCTAGGGATACGGATTCAGATCTGCGATGAAATAAACACACCCTAAGATATCAAATTGGATGTTGTTATAAACAGTCTACCAAGGAACATTACAAAGAAAAAACTTTATTTTCTATCCCGACAATGTTACTACTGGTAGGTTACAAATGTGTTCCGTTGCTGTATCAATTTTCCAAGATTAAATTATTAAATTGATGAAACTTGCCCATACATGACATACATGTACATGCATTATACATGTACATGAAGTGCTTTTTCTGATTAGGCCAAACAAAATAAATGGTGTGTTTACGGTAACCCGACCTACCTGGAATTTTTGAGGCCAAATTACCGACCTCAAACTTTTTATTGCCAATTTTCAAGTTGATAATTTTAGATGAGCACAATTTGCAATAATTTCCAACGAACATAACAATTTCTACACTTGTACATGAACATGGTTAATAGTGTTAATAGGGAGTTTCAAACATTGCAAAACAACACGCAAATGCATTAACTGAAATGTAAAAAAACAAATTACAAAATAAAATTATTTTCCTACCTACCTACCTGGATTTGTTTTAGGACGTTACCGTAAACGCACCATTTATTTTGTTTAGCCTTACATGTTAACAAGTGTGCTCTTGTGGGACTCAAACCCACACAACCTTCTGCATAATTATGACCTTATTTTACATGATTACATGATTCGATCCCGCCAGTCGGCACTAGACTTGGGCGATTCCACACCGGAGTTGAGTAGAATCGATTCCACTTTAGGAATTGGAACGGCAATTCCAGATTTTTTGAGGAATTGACTCCCACTAGAAATTGACTTTATTTCATTTGGATTCGATTCCCAGTGATAGCTTGCTGATTCCAGAAATTACCAAGCAATTCCGAAGGCAAAACTCCAACTTTTGTAAGAATATTTAGCCTGTGATAATTTCCACATTATTAAGAAAGTGTGTTTGGTACAGGCCGGCATCATTTCGGGGACGTTTAGTGCCACTCGGTGCCAATAATTGGGTCGTCGTCGGCACAATAAGTAGTATCGTCGATGTACATGTACATAAACACGCTCATTTATCTATTAAACATGCTCAGTCTATTTAATGTTTTCCCCCGAAAAATGGAATCTATTCCGAATGGAATCGAGATTCTTTTTTGGAATCGGAGTCGACTCCGAAAATGCTGGAGTCGCCCAAGCCTAGTTGGCACTGGTCAATTGGTTAAGACATCTATTTAGTATACAGGAAGTGCTTCCAGTCCCACTCAAGCACGCTATGATTTTTAGCGGGGATGTTTGAGCTACGGGTTTTCAAGAAAAGCCTTATGTATGGGCAAATTACAACCATTTCAAATAGACCAATACAACAATCACTTTATTTCTCGTCAACTTTGTGTACAGACAATAACTATACTACTCACCATAAATAGGGATATTGGTGTGGTTCAATTTTGGATTTTATTTTTTCAAATGTCTGTTTTAACCTAGTCCTGTGACAATGTGTGTCTGTCGTGCAGATACATTGTCTAATCATATACATGTACATCTTATTACCCAATGTTTATCCTATGTTAGACAGTTGAGATGACCGGTAACAGTGTGTCTGGTGCCCTGTGCATCAGGCAATCGTGGCCAGGCATAGCGCGGACCATCTATGGCAACCATCAGAGATATGTAGAGACGTACTTCAAGCCGTATCAAGGTTAGTAGCTTCTTTCTTATGTAAGCGTCTATGGGCAATTCCATGGTTAGCAGTTTACTAGACCTCCATATTGTCTGCTATACCAACATGCATGCCTTTCAGTTTTCCTTTCTGGTACATTGCACCATTAATGCATCTTGCCAACGCAGCTACATGTATCAAACAGTAATAACTAAAATCATTCAGCCTTAATTTGTGAATGATAATCAAAAACTATGAATGCTAGGATAGGGCGACAATTTGTGTGTAACAAAGCTATATTAGGGCGACATGCTCAATAGGGCGACATTTTGGTGTCGCCCTAATCATTTTTTTTAGGTCAAAAACCATTCTTATTAGGACTACAGCTGTTTCTCTTTGGTCTGTAACCATCTTTGGAAGCTTTGGGTAAAAAAATAAGGTGTCATTTTGAGTGACTCTTGCCGAAATTTCGGTGGTCCCCGGGGAGAGTCTTCCCAAAATGTCGCCCTATTGCGGCATTCATAGTTCTTACAAAAATTATTATTATTATTATTTTTTCTTTCTGGTATTCATACCAAGGATTCCTCAATAGTGCTCATTGCACTGTCACTCGTAAGCGTGAGGAAACCCATGAAGAATTAGAATTAGAAATGGCCAGAGACACCGAGGAATCCCCTTGCTCTTTACGAAAGAATGCTCTGGGATCTTTAGAGTGCGTTACCATTACCTAACACACTGGACCAACGGCTTTACATCCCTTCCGAAGGATGGAGCAAGTGTGGTTAAGTGCCTTGCCCAAGGGCACAGGTACCGCAGCCGGATTCGAACCCGCAACCCCAAGTTTTCACCCATGATTGCGAGTCATTGGCCCTAACCACTCGGCCACGGTACCCCACAAATTGTGGTATTATGGGTCCATTTTCCTCAAGTATAGCCGGGGAACCAGCCTTTAAGGAACGGGGGCTTCGCTCAATTTCTTAAAATTATAGAGACTTTTTTTATTGCTTTTTGGGAAAGTGGATGAGGTACTGAGCTGACTTATACATGCGCTTGTTTTTATCTTACACGTGTCGTCAATCACACATGGAGATAACACTATTTTTAGCAGTTATCCAATCATGTAATCTGTCTTTAAATCCTTTTAGGCCTGTATTTTAGCGGTGATGGTGCTCATCGTGACAAACGGGGCCATTACCACATCACAGGTAGAATGGATGACGTCATCAATGTCAGCGGACATCGGCTGGGAACAGCAGAGGTGGAAGATGCTATGGTATGTTGGCATACAAATTAAAAGACAATTCATTTAGAAATAAGTTATTTAGGGTGTGTTTGTTTCATGGCAGATCTGAGATGTCTCACCGCGCAGAAACAAACGAAACTGTTCTCAACAAGGATCTCAAATCACATGAACAACAATTTATTTGCCCAATTTCTTAAATTTCTCACAAACCATATTTTACCAATGATATTCATTGTACAAAAAAAATACAGGCTCAATTTGTTTGGATCGTTTGTTGTTATTAAGAATGCAAATGACACGATTTACTCACTCGAAAATCTTTGCAATATTTATGACACTGTTAGTCTTGGCTCCAACACTAACAGTGTTTTCGTGGCGCGCACCGTCTGCACAGTAGTTTTATTGATTAGTTGTGTATTCGATTCTGCTGTGTGATTGTTTCAATGTTGGTATCGATTCTGACGCTTTTATAACCAGACTTCGACAAAGGTCCTGGATATTTGTTCTGTGGCTCCGTATTTTTTTCTTTATTTTTAGCAAATATTCCCCCAAAACCGGGGAATCCAATCGGCGATCGGGATCAGTTGCGCTCATTATTTATTCATTACGATTTTGAAACCGTAACGAGTGCACATGTATACATGTACGTACAGCTAGTACGCACTGCATTGCACAGCCGATCGGATGCATACAACGCATTAGATACAGTGTAGTAGCAACAGTGCGAGGTCAAATTTGCGTGTGACTGTCCGTCATTACCCACGTGACTAAGTCATTAGTGCGGTCTGGTTCCGCCCACAACTTTACAAAGTAGCACATACTAGGTCTTGCGCTGAACCACCACTCGAGAAGGATCCCAGAGATCACAGATCTCGATCAGGATCTGTGCGAAGTAAACGAGTTCACCTTAGGTCTGCACAGATCTTGATCTGGAAACAAACACGCCCTTAGAAACATCTCATTTTTAGTAGTCCCTGTTCACTTTATATTTTTGCATAAATATACACCTGTGATTTACACAAATACAATATTTGCATAAGTTAAACTCGGCTCCAACCATAGACCTTGTTGGTGTAGTGGTTCTTTCCCCGCCGTTCACCTCTTGCGTCCCGGGTTCGATTCCGGGGCGTGTATGTGGATTGGGTTTGCAGTCTCTACTTGACTGCATGCGTTTTTCCCCCGGGGATTTCTCTGGGGGTTTTCCTCCCACTTCTAAAACTGCAACTCCTTCTTCGTCATCTCAAGTTGATAATAAAGTATAGTTAAAGCTAACAGCGTATAGTTGATGGCATAAAGGGCCTTACATGTAGCTGCCACGTCATAAAAGTTAACAGCTACAACAACAAATGTGACATAAAAGGGGCTGATATGACAACAAAATTAAGGCTGCTGCGTTTCATAAAAAAATCCTGTATAATACACACACACATCATATTCTCTCCAAACTGCTTCTAAACTCAATGAGATGTTTGTTTTGGTTTAGTTTTGCACTTGGGGGAAAAAAATACTTACAAAATCCACTTTTATAAAATACTATTCGAATATTTGGTTCATTTGGCCTTGCACGAAATAGTATATCTATTATGGCATTCTGTGTTGACATTTCATTGTGCACACAGGATGAGCACCCTGCTGTAGCAGAGACGGCCGTTGTGGGATTTCCACACGAAATCAAGGGAGAAGGCAAGTAGTAGTCAATTGGCCTTTAGTGTGTAACATTTGCATAATGACTGGCACCCCAAATTCTTCTCTTTCAAATGAGTAAAGGGGGCATTTTGGCAACACAGACCATATTTTCCAGAAATAAGTTCCTCGTAACCGGGACGGCCTAAAATGTAACAATGTAAAAGTGTCCGTCCCGGTTACGAGTGTATATCTGAAATTTATACACAGGGTTTCTAGAAAGGCATGTTGTCACACTATTTGTAACCTGTTTGGGGCCAAGTTATCTCTCCAGAACAACTGAAACTTATTTCTTTTATTTTTATACCAGACAAAGTTGTTTCCTCGAAAATATGGTCTGTGTTGCCAAAATACCCCCTTTACTGTGGAAATACCCACATGGAGGTGCAGTTTAGAAAGTCCATGTACTATGCTTCTGGCAGTGTTGTAGTCGAGTCAACAATTTTTAGTCCGAGTCTCGAGTCACTAGCCTCGAGTCCGAGTCACAAGTTCGAGTCACGAGTCACTTGTTCACCAAATTGATGAAACTGAACCTGCTATATTTCGTTCACACAATATGTGAAATGATGACGTACTCATGCGCTCCTTGCCGGCCTGGTGGGGCAGTGTGCATATTCATGCATCGGACTGTTTTTCCCCCAAGAATCCTGCATTAAGCGAGCAAATAGGCATAGGCCTATATATCTTTTTTCCGTTTTTTTAAAAATATGTGACTCATGAGTCACGAGTAACCATGTTCGAGTCCGAGTCATCATGGTCGAGTCCGAGTCATTTTCTAATGTAACTCTAGTCGAGTCCGAGTCACGAAAATTGTGACTGGAGTCGGACTCGAGTACTACAACACTGGCTATTGGTGCTACTATATGTAACAAAAAAAACTGCTTTTGATCTTGAATAACTTTGTCATTTGCCAACGGATTTGAACTAAAATTTCAGGTCAAGTAAACAATGCTTGACAATTTTATTGAGCAACTTGCAATTAACTTTGACTTAGAGGTTGAGATTAAGAGCCATAAAAGTCAATTTCAAAATCAGCCACTTTCGACTAGCATCCTCCAGTGTCCACTAACTTGTCCATGTCACGGGTCTCTTGCATTTCTTGCTGAGTTGCACAAAAGCAATTAGAAAGCTGTGCAATAGCATTAGGGGTGATCCTGCATTCCTTCCGAAGCTTTCGGCTGCAGCATGAGCTTTTCCACCACCATCTCAAGTCACTGCCCTCTCTGTCCAAGCTGATGCAAGTTGCTCAATCAAATTTGTCAGGCCTTGTTTACATGATCTGAAATTTTGATTTAAATACGTTGGCAAATGACAAAGTTATTTAGGATCAAAAGTAAGACCTTTTTTTACGCATAGTACACGGTGCATGCAATAGACAGCCGAAGTATGACATGGGTTGCCATGGTAATTGGCGCTAAACATCATGGCCGTCGGAAAAAGTACCATTGCAAATGCACAGGGACATGGTTCAGTGATTTTTAGTGTAGAGCCATTGCCTAGGCAACTAACAGTGGCCTCTGCACACATTTTAAACTAAACCACAAAAAATCCCAAAACAAACATGCAATCTTTATGGTTCAACTTGGATTTTACGGCAGGCATCTATGCATACGTCATTCTGAAAGATGCAGTCAAGAAGTCAGAAGAAGAAATTATCAAGGAACTGAAGCTGTTGGTTAGACAGAAGATCGCTGCATATGCTGTGCCCGATATGATACAGGTAGGTGTGACGATTTTTACTGACTTGACTTGTGACTCGAAGGCAGTTTGACTTGACTTGGGACTCGAAGGCAGTTTGACTTGACTTGGGACTCGAAGGCAGTTTGACTTGACTTGGGACTCGAAGGCAGTTTGACTTGACTGGGGACTCGAAGGCAGTTTGACTTGACTTGGGACTCGAAGGCAGTTTGACTTGACTTGGGACTCAAAGGCAGTTTGACTTGACTGGGGACTCGAAGGCAGTTTGACTTGACTTGGGACTCGAAGGCAGTTTGACTTGACTGGGGACTCGAAGGCAGTTTGACTTGACTTGGGACTCAAAGGCAGTTTGACTTGACTTGGGAGTCGAAGGCAGTTTGACTTGACTTGGGACTCGAAGGCAGTTTGACTTGACTTGGGACTCGAAGGCAGTTTGACTTGACTTGGGACTCGAAGGCAGTTTGACTTGACTTGGGACTCGAAGGCAGTTTGACTTGACTTGGGACTCAAAGACAGTTTGACTTGACTTCGGACTCGAAGGCAATTTGACTTGACTTGGGACTCGAAGGCAGTTTGACTTGACTTGGGACTCGAAGGCAGTTTGACTTGACTTGGGACTCGAAGACAGTTTGACTTGACTTGGGACTCGAAGGCAATTTGACTTGACTGGGGACTCGAAGGCAGTTTGACTTGACTTGGGACTCGAAGGCAGTTTGACTTGACTTGGGACTCGAAGGCAGTTTGACTTGACTGGGGACTCGAAGGCAGTTTAACTTGACTTGGGACTCGAAGGCAGTTTGACTTGACTTGGGACTCGAAGGCAGTTTGACTTGACTTGGGACTCGAAGGCAGTTTGACTTGACTTGGGACTCGAAGGCAGTTTGACTTGACTTGGGACTCGAAGGCAGTTTGACTTGACTTGGGACTCGAAGGCAGTTTGACTTGACTTGGGACTCGAAGGCAGTTTGACTTGACTTGGGACTCGAAGGCAGTTTGACTTGACTTGGGACTCGAAGGCAGTTTGACTTGACTTGGGACTCGAAGGCAGTTTGACTTGACTTGGGACTCAAAGGCAGTTTGACTTGACTTGGTACTTGAAGGCAGTTTTACTTGACTGGGGACTCGAAGGCAGTTTTACTTGACTGGGGACTCGAAGGCAGTTTGACTTGACTTGGGACTCGAAGGCAGTTTGACTTGACTTGGGACTCGAAGGCAGTTTGCCTTGACTTGGGACTCGAAGGCAGTTTGCCTTGACTTGGGACTCGAAGGCAGTTTGCCTTGACTTGGGACTCGAAGGCAGTTTGACTTGACTTGGGACTCAAAGGCAGTTTTACTTGACTTGGGACTCAAAGGCAGTTTGACTTGACTGGGGACTCGAAGGCAGTTTGACTTGACTTGGGACTCGAAGGCAATTTGACTTGACTTGGGACTCGAAGGCAGTTTGACTTGACTTGGGACTCGAAGGCAGTTTGACTTGACTTGGGACTCGAAGGCAGTTTGACTTGACTTGGGACTCGAAGGCAGTTTGACTTGACTTGGGACTCGAAGGCAGTTTGACTTGACTTGGGACTCGAAGGCAGTTTGACTTGACTTAGTACTTAATTGAAGGCAGTTTTACTTGACATGAGACTTGAAGACAGATTGACTTGGGAATCGAAGACAGTTTGACTTAACATAGCTTCCAGTGCAAATGGTCTATTGTCTTTGTATTTGCTCACAAGATCACGCCCGGATTGCCCAAGACTCGTTCAGGAAAGATCATGCGTCGAATTCTACGCAAAGTTTGCGCCAACCAGAGCGATGAATTAGGCGACGTGTCGACGCTAGCCGAACCCTCGGTCGTAGAGGTCATCGTGAAGAATCACGAAAGAATGACGCAAAAATGATGCACACCACCTGTATTTATTCAAGTATCTGATATGTATTACACTTAGATATCGGCTGTTGTGGAGAAATTTCACATGATTAGCGTCTAATGTACTGACGTACTTCCTTTCACATGCACATTTAGTATCCACTTGACCAGACTAAATTTCTGTCACTATGTAATGTGACCAGGTGTATGCGGCAGGTGTTAAGTACAGAATCAATAGACCATACGAGAGATGACGTCAACAATGTAAAAACCACGTCGTGCATGGGTTCATGGGATGGTTTAGAGTACTCTAATAAAATGGCCTATGGGGTATAGCATTAGTCTGTGAATTTGATGTCGTAGGCGCTTCGCTAAAGTAAAATGTAGTTACCAAAAATACTCCAGAGACTCTTTTCGGAGGTGGCTCTAGTGGCTGAAGCTAACTGCATCCCACTCAGTTAATAGAGCGCGATAAAAACTACAGTGAATTTTGATATACTCAACACAAACAGAAACACAATGAGCAGCGGATCGACGAGTACTCTTTTTAATCCCATCATGCTTCACACGGAGAGGTATTATGTCATATCGCTAGCGGGCTATACCATGTTCACTGTAGGAGAATGACACAAAGCAACCAGACTGCTGGTTGCTTGGCAATAAGGGCCTTTTTCCGAATCTCGTCTCCGTCTCCGGCTCCATTCCGCCATCTTGAAGCCGCATACCAAACTTCGGCTCGGCTTCAGGCTTCATTTTGAGGCTTCATTTTGGCCCAAATGAGGCTCCAAAACGAAGTCAACTAAAGAGGTGACTTCGGCCGGCTTCGTGACGTCACGAACTGGAAAATCACGTGACGGCAACAAAAACTTTGTGAACTTTTGCAGGTTTGCTAAACTTTGCTAGCGCTTTTAAAAAGCCGGTGAAAAAGAGTGGTAGGCCTACTAGGCCCGACTAGTGTTCCAAACGGTTTTTGGTTTGGCTTCGCTAAAGTGAAGCCGGAGGCGGTTGGAGCTGGAGCCTGAAGACGGAGTCGAGATTTGGAAAAGGGCCAAGGTATATTACAAATAGTGTTTAACCAACAGAGGGCGCCCTTCTGCAAAGCACTATGGGATATAGCTGGGTCAAACCATCAATATATATACACTGGATGAAACAACGACGTCTAAAATTGAAGCCACCGTCCGCCATTGTACCCCACCTAATACAATGCCTTGCCTAGACTGGTCATACTGTCTTCACTAGTCTACATCATTGTCTACATGTGTTAAGTGGAATGCAAGCGATCGCATGGACCGGGGAGCAGTCTAGGCCAAGTATTGTTCGTGGGGTACAATGGCGGCCGGCGCGTGGCTTCAATTCTCGTATAGCCAACTGCTATACGAGATGAGTCAAACACAACTTTACGGCATGGACATACCGTGTGTTTGACCCAGCTCTGTCCCATAGTGGTTTGCAGAAGGGCCCCCTCTGTTGGTGAAACACTATTTGCAATATACCAATAGCATGCACCACGTAACAGCATATGGGTCATTCTATAAATTTGGGGTCCAACGTGTGACATTTTTCTGTCCCCGTTACACCTGACATACTGCTATTTGCCTTACAAGTATCATTAAAAATGCCTTCAAAACATATTTTTATGAATTGTACTTTATGTAATCACTCTTTGAGATAGAAGGTATTTAAAGAATATGTCCTGAATTTACAAAATACAACATTTTACAAGATGTCAGATGTAACGGGGGACAGAAAAATTGGACCCCAAATTTATAGAATGACCCATATATATAGTACATGTATGTAGACTTCCTATACTGCATCTCCATTTAAAAGTGAAGTATTGAAGGCTAATTTTTAAACCCTCCTGTTAACTGCCAAGTATTCAGATATTCGAATATTCAACCAATAGCCGAATACATTTAGATTATTATTTGTGTACATGTATTTGAATATTTGAAAACTACAGAGAAAAGAAATGTATTTTTTACAATAGGTGTATTCTCTCAGGTTGCAATAACAATGCTCAAAATGTAGGCTATGTGGTAGACTGACGGGCCGTCCAAAGTTGTCAAAATTGTCACGGTTCTACAGAGCGTAGTATTTTTCAAGACTCCCCACCCTCCCCCAGAAATACTACTTATCATTTTTTGTCTCTACCATGAAATGTCAACATTTTACAGTGCATGTAAAGTCCTACGCGGCCCTCGACGTACTCCCCTTCCTCCTTCCTATGCTTTGTAGAACCGTGAAAAGGTTAACAACTTTGGACGACCCCTTAATGCATTTCTACATTGATCAATTTTAATACTGCATTAAAATTTGCAATATAGTATAGGCCAATAAATCATGGCTAAATCGGCCTAAACGAATATTCGATATTCGATTGAACATTTAGTTGGAATATTCGAATTGTAAAATATTCGAGTTCGCACAGCCTTACTGTGAACTGTAATATTCTTAATCATGACAGCGTAATTTCATAAATTCTTGAAAAGGCAAGTTCCTACTTATTATTATTATTATTATTATTATTATTTCTTTCTGGTATTCATACCAAGGATTCCTCAATAGTGCTCATTGCACTGTCACTCGTAAGCGTGAGGAAACCCATGAAGAATTAGAAATGGCCAGAGACACCGGGGAATCCCCTTGCTCTTCACGAAAGAATGCTCTGGGATCTTTAGAGTGCGTTACCATTACCTAACACACTGGACCAACGGCTTTACATCCCTTCCGAAGGATGGAGCAAGTGTGGTTAAGTGCCTTGCCCAAGGGCACAGGTACCGCAGCCGGATTCGAACCCGCAACCCCAAGTTTTCACACATGATTGCGGGTCAATGGCCCTAACCACTCTTTCACTACGGCAAGCCGCTCACAGTCACAGCAGCTCGAGAAACGTCTACTTCCGGACGGAAAAACCGCTCCCAGCCGCTTGCCGTTACACATAAACAAACGGTGGCCTTCAATTAATTACGGCACAGACCTTAAACAAATTCCGTAGTAAAAGAGTTGAACACATTGTCATTCAAAAGTGTTATTTTAATGGATCGTGTTCAGAAAAACAGATTTCGTTTTAACTTACATTTCGGAAGGACCTCCATAATCATGTATGGGTCTATTTGGAGCCCAACAAAGCCAGTGTGTCCCTTTAACAAGTCTTAAATTCTGTCCTGGCGTTAAGGCAATGCAAATTTTCACATGTATCCTTGCCAGAATTTAAGTCCTTGCCAGAAATTTGTCAAGACAACTCGGCTATTTAGCCCTGTATTTGACTCGCATCTCAAAATTTCAACATCTCAACATTTTCTAATTTTGAAATAGTAGTTTTATTTATATTTTTTTCACAATAATAAGTTGGTTCACTTAGCCTAATACGTCACTTGTAATTTTGATGCATAACTAACTAAGAAAACTATGTCAATATTTTGTATAAATCACATTTTACATGTATATATACTGAACATCAAAGAAAACTTTTTCTTTTTGTATGCATCTATGGCAGATATTGTTAATTGTCAATTTGTTCACCAATTGGTAACCCAAAATTGAGCATGACATGCTTGAGTGCCTCTCTACATATGAACTGCCCAATTTTACCTTTCTGCTGAAAGCAAACCTTGGTATAGAGATTTGCATTATCTCATTTGCCTACGCCCATAGAGTTAGATATATACAAAATTAGAGTGTGCACTGGCTATACGAGCCGATGTGGGCGGCGCCATGTTTGCTTAACGCTATGAGTGCAAAGTGGGCAACACCAACACCGTCCCCCTTTGCCACCGTGCACCATCGATATATACTAAAACGCAAAAGAAACTTACCACCTTTTAAACCTTTAAATATCAACAATAACACTGCGTGTAGTAATGTGTGAACTTATTTGTGGACAATAGTGTCCTCACTGTCAGACCAAACGGTGTCTGAAGGTCACTTGAACCTTCAATGGTCACTTCATGGCACAGCTGTTGAACAGTTGTTTTGATTGTCGGTGATTAGTCAAGGGGTATGGGATGATTGTAATGAGCTGCACGTGATGTCTTGATGTTGGCTTTAAAAAGGCCAGTGCAAAATGGGCATTTCAAGCAACATGCAAAGACTGGTAGGCAGTATGCGCCGACGATGCACTGCCTGTATCCAAATCAATGGTGGCCACACACTTGAAAGGGGACTGACATCGCACCCTCTTCTCACTATGAGCAAAAACATGTACATGTTCATTGTGACCCCATTGTTAGTAACAATGGTGTGTGCCCAATTTCCATTGTTAGATGTTCATAGTGTCTGTTCTTTACTGCAGAACAAACTGATGAGATGGTGTATCTTGGTCAAAAACTTGACATGTCATCAATAAAATGCCAATGTTTCAATTAGCAATTGTTGGTTTGCTTTATTTTGAACTGTTACAATTTCATTACATTTTAAACAAGTAAAAAGTTTCTTTTGCGTTTTAGTATATATATACACTGGATGAAGTATGCAGTTGGCTATACGAGAATTGAAGCCACGCGCCGGCCGCCATTGTACAATGGCGGACGGTGGCTTCAATTTTAGACGTCGTTGCTTCGTTCAGTGTATATATGTATCGATGCCGTGCACCCATAGCGTTAAGCCAAAATGGCGGCGTCCATATCGGCACATCATGTATTGGGAGTGCGCACTCTAGTTTTCTATATCTTGCGCTATACTAGTGTATGCCTACACTATTAGTTATCCCACGAGCGCGAGTGGAATACGGCATCATGTAGTGCGTTTGCGTCCCATTGTTGAACATACCGCGCCTAACTTGTGAATAACGCTTCCGTGTAAAAGGGATGAGTGGTGCAGCTTGCTTGGTAACGCAACGTCTTGATGTTCAGAGGCGCGTTCAATAGCGCAATACGTATGCATACCGACAATACCTTCAACGGTGAAGGTATAGGAAAATACCAATACCGGCGTACGTATTGTGCTATTGAACGCGCCCCTGTATAGACCGTATCGAATAGCTGCCATTTCGTGGGGCAGTTTCTTTGTTTCTTGAGGACATGCAAGGTTTCACATGCAAGGTTCCATTGTTGAACGGTTTAGTCTCTGGTAGACCACAACCCCGCTATATCGTGTGATTGTCTAAGATGACGATGAAGATTGCTGGTTAACCTAACTACTTACTGTGGTTCACCTTGCGCAATTCTGCCAGTGAGGTACCACAATCACGCTATCGTACCTTTAAAACAAATTCCGTAGTGAAAGAGTTAAATACATTGTCATTCAAAAGTGTTATTTTTACCTTTTTTATGTGTTTTGTTTATTTAGCCTATAATGGATCGTGTTCAGATGTAACACTTCCCCAAAATACTATCCTTGTAAGAGTCCAGAGTCCACAGTTCAGGAACTATAACGCATTGCAACCACACAGTGGAGTCCGTATGTGCATATGTTTGCACTTGCAATATAGCTGGGTCATCAACACGCCCACCTTGTGGTGATAAGCGAGCGCCATTTTGTTGCCTGCCCTTACACTGCGTGCTTGGTTGATAATTTCGACAGGTCTAACTTACGGAATCCGATCAAAATTAAGGAAAACGGATACAGACTAGACACCAGGTAAGATTGGCAGCGACCAAAACATGTTGTGAAGCTTTTTAATTTTTAATTGGGGTTATCTGACATCACCGTTTTTGCTTTCCGAAAAAAAGAAATATCCACAACATCAACGGAACAATGTCAATAAACCCACATTACTTGACCACTTTTAGTCTTTCTTCAAGTAAATTTGGTTCATACAATCGATACTAGCCGGATGCTATAGTGATACATCCATTTTGTTCATTTCAGAAATGGCTTCCGGGAAAATAAGCTCTGCTTTTGAGAATATCAGCAAACGTAATTTTGAATGTGGAATTTGTGCAGACATGTACAAAGATCCCAAGATCCTTGCCTGTCAACACACATTCTGCTTCCAATGTCTCCATGATTATATCACTAAGACCTACCCAACATCCCGCCGCGTTCCGTGTCCGATCTGTAGAAGTCAGACGGAACTTCCGGACACTGGAGCGCGAGGTCTGAAATCAGATTTCCGCATGGTTTCACTTATGGAGGACTTAGCTCGCTTTCAGGAAAAATTGACCCGCTCCGACAACGAGACTGAAAAGGTGATGACACAAGAAAATCCAAAATGTCCCAACCACAAGGGCGAAGCCATGCGGTTCTTTTGCACAACATGTGAAGTCTTGATATGTCGAGATTGCACAGTAGTGGCCCATCCTAAACCGGAACACGTCTATATTGAAGCACATCAAGCCGCAATGAAATACAAGAAATCACTGACGGAGCTCCTCTCCCCGCTAGAAGGCAAACTCGAAGAAATCGAAAAACGTCTGGCGATCATCTCCCAAACAAAACGGGAACTCTCGGCCTCAAAGCACAGAATCACTGCAGAAGTGCAAATGAAAGCAGAGAAGCTGAAACAAGAGATAACAAAACAAGCAATGAGCATCATTGAAGAAACGGAGAGAGTCGAAAAAACGCGGCAACAGCAGTTGGATAGAACCAGGAAAACCCTCCAACTACAGTCCGAGAGAATCCAACAGCCACTCGAGACAGCTAGAAACATGACAAACGTCGATTTCCTCTCGCTATATCCCACAATCAACATGGACGTCAAACTGCTCAGTGGTAAGAATACTCCCGAGGTGGACTGCAGCCAGCTAGGCCTGAGGTTCAGGCAGGGACAAGGGGTTGGTGACATCAATCTTGGCGAGCTGGTGACACCTCGCAGATGGGAGCTGTGTCGGGAGTTTGGCAAAGAAGGAAGCGGCCCGGGCGAGTTCCATTTAGCTTGCGGCATTGCTGCTCGAGGACATGACGAGATAGCTGTAGCAGATGGTTTTGACCAGCGAGTTCAAATCTTGGGTGTGGACGGAACGTACAAGTGCCAAATTCCTCTGAAAGAACGTAAGTACAAACACTCCACTATATACAGTGTTTAAGTTGAAGTTCATAACCAAAGTACAACCACAGCTCACGTCGTACGATTCGATACAATAAAATAAAAACGCTTTAGAGCGGGCCCGTGTAGTGCTGTGGCGTGATGGGGTAGCTCATCGATACACTGGATAAAGCAACGACGTCTTAAATTGAAACCATGCACCGTCTGCCATTGTACCCCACCAAACACAATGCTTTGCCTAGACTGGTTATACTGTCGTTATACATCATGGTCTACATGTGTTAAGTGGAATGCAGGCGATCGCATCGTTGAATTCCGTGCTAGTGTCACTGAAATCCGGTTTGCCGAGATATAATTATCTCAGTAGCACAGAACGTGGATGGCAAATTAGGCTTTCGTAAGGGTAGTTTTCCCATCGCTAGTTGTTTAACAGTTTATCGAATAACGTACTTTACAAACAATGTTGATTCGTTTACACTTTAGACATTACTGCGCTAACTTAATCCTATCTCCAACAGGTCCTAGGGCCGTAGCACAAAGCGATTGCTTTGCAAAACAAGGCAATCGCTTGATTGTAGTTTTCGGTAGCCATGTGAAGGTGTTCAACCAGGACAACTCGCTGGCATTTAGATTTTCAACACTTCCGCCAGATGAGGTCGGTAAGACTAAAGTGAAACTCTGGAGTACAGCACTAAATGAGGACGGCAACATCTTGGTCGGTGATGCACATCGCAATGTGGTGACCGAGCACAGCCCCACTGGTGCGCTCATACGCACCATACCAGTGGGGATTCAGCCTTGGTTCCTGGCTGCTGGCAGCAATAACAAGCTAATCATCAGCTTGATCGAGGCAGTAGTCCATGTTACTGATGGTAACGGCACTACACTATTCATCATCAAGCCAACCATTGGAGGTCAGCCAGTGAGGAACTGCTGGGGCGTGTGCTCGGACCATTCCGGTCTCTTCATCGCAGTGTGTAATGAGCGAGGAACTGGTCATATCCACCACTACGATGCTCAAGGTGCCTTCCTCACCTGTATCGCCCAGGGTCTGGACGACCCACGAGGAATCACAATGACACCAGCTGGGCAGATGGCAGTGGCAGATGAACGCTCAATTAAAATCTACCACTAGAGCAGTAATCAGATAACAATTTTATCCCGAGTTCTTCGACTATACTGGGCCGCACACAATGCACTATAATGCAGGATAGAAATAAAGAAAACCAAGTCAATTAGAGATGTATTGCCAGAGCTCGAGGTGATTTTATCTTGGAAAACAAAGTAGATAATGTTCTTAAATTCCCTAAGTTGTTAGCTTATATAGTAATACGTTCTCGCCCAGAAACATCCATTTTATTATTATTTTTTTTATTATTTATTAACCATATCCAACAGCGGAGAACCGCCAATTACAGGAATGGGAGCAAGTGTGGTTGAGTGCCTTGCTCAAGGGCACAGGTGCCACAACCCGTCGCGGCCCGGATTCGAACCTACATTCTAGTACTAGCACAGGAACTTAAGTTCGACGCACTAGACCGCTCGGCCATAACACCCCACATGACGTATCCTATTCACCAGCTAATGCATGTAACTTCGTCAAACCGCTATAGAAGTATGTATAATGTATATTTTTGTTCGAATTCATTTCTCAAGGTTGAGATGTTATTATTATTATTATTATTAATATGTGTCAGAGCTTAGACAATAGAGTACACACTTGTGTAGCCAAGGTTGAGTCTTTACATTTAATCTAGTGAACTGTTTCACTGCGCTTTAGCAATGGACATTTCAGCTTACCAGCGAATGTTTAGACCCAGTTACCCTGACAACTGACGTTCACTATAGTAGCCTATTTTGCAAACAAAAATAAATTAAAATCTTGCAATAAAATACTTATCACAAAAAATACAACATCCTCTTCACGACAATGGGCCACTTTATATTTATGCACGTCGCCCGCAGGATTAAAGTTGACTGTCCGTGTTTGGGTGAAAGGATTAAAAAAATTATTTACACAAGCGAACGAATTTAGAAAGTTTATACGTGTCTCTGTATTACGAAAAAAAATAAAAAACTTAAATTTCCGACGTCGGGAATTGGAGATACAAGCCTTTTTCTTGAAACGGGCTTCACATGTTGCACATGTGCGCGTACGCGTACGCTCATTGTGTACATAGTATATGTACAATGTATACATGTACGCGCATGTGTACATTACGTCATGACCCTGTCCAATAAAAGACAGGGAGCTGTCTTTAATTATTTCTGGCATTAATCCTTGACGGAATTTGCCGTTCTTTATACCAAATGAAAGCTGATAACTTTTTGTATTCTACAAAAATAGCAATTTAACAAAACAAAACAAAATTTGACGCTCAAATCGGCCTAAAATCGGACAGTGCGACTTTAATAGACCAATCCAGTAAGGCCATCCCGCATAGAAACGCGTCTAGCAACTTCAAAGTGCGCAGAATCATTAGATTGTTTGGATCACCATGACACCACGTGGGTCATACGTCATCAATGTCCTTCAGAGCATTTAAATTCATGAGTTGACGAGGAGAGGGGAAGAAACACCAAAGTGTTGATAGCAACGGTGACAAGTATTTTTATTTCTTTCCAATAGGCTACCTTTTGTATTAAGAAATTAACAACTGAAGGTGGTTTTAAAAATAATCTCACAAGATGTAAGCAGAGTTTGTACTGTCCGAAGACTGGGCCTCGCCAAAACTCACGATTAATTTGAACCAGTCGATAGTCTATGAATAAAAATACAAGCCTCCCACATTTTTAGATCCATCAACTTTATGATTTTGGAGTATTTTCCCAATGAAAAGTACCGGGTCAGTGGGCAATTTATATGCAAATAGCAGTAACCAGGGCGTAGCTTTGCACGTGATGCGTTTGGATGTGTTGACGTACACGCAAAATCTGTTTCACGTTTTCGAAACGCTCGGTGTTTTACGGTCAGGCTCGGTATTCTGAATTTGATGTCTTCCTTTGTGTGTAGTTTATACCTCCGTGTATTCTCTTGGTGTTAATAAATATGCTCAAAAGGAGTGAACGTTGAAATTAGCATTGGCCCAAGATGTTTCAATAATATTGGTGGGATACACCAGGCCGGAGCCACAGACGAAGACGGTCATTTTGAAAACAGCCGATGTCGGTGCTGAACAACAGAGGGCGCTGGTCATCGCGTAAAGATTCACATTTGTTTGTTTGTTCGCATAAATAATTATGGAGGTAAATCTACAATGAAATTTTTTTCAACAGGGTGGAATTTTCTTATTTTTCATTCGGAATTTGTCTCTCTAGTAATCGAAAGTCAATACAATACCTTTTTATTCTCGTGAAAAGCGGAGAAAAACTCTGATTCTCCTTTAACACAAAAACCATCCACATATGGAATGATGTGTTTATGATATCGATATAATTTTATATCGGGCTTTTAGAATGGTGCAAAAAATATTGTGCAATTAAAGGCACAGGCTCGTCAGCAATGCGCGCGCGCCAAATTCGTGCCACGAAATACGCAGCTCCATGGCAAAGGCATGGAGCTGCGTATTTCGTTGCACGAATTTGGCGCGCGCGCATTGCTGACGAGCCTGTGCCTTTAAAGCCATTGCCATTTACAGATAAAACTTCGTAATTCAACATATGAAAGCAACCGCATTAAAGAAGATATAAATAAACTACCCAGTAGAAATGTCAGCCACATATTGTAGATGCAGTGCATATACTTCAGAGAACCTCCTGTTAAAAACGGCGTGATTTCCACTGGTAATTGAAAGCCTATGTCGGGAAAACTACCTTGTAGAAATTTCAGCCACAATAGATGCAGTAATACTTTTTTTTTTAAACTGAAAAATCCAAGCACTCAAAAATCACCTAGGCCTACAAGTGATCTTTGGAGATTCAAATAGTTTTGTAATTTTTTCTTATGAATAGGGACACTTCAGACGAAATGATTTCACAGGATGATTACTACCATTACCATCTTGATAACAATTAAGCTTTCAGATAATATTTTTTTTGGAGAGTAATTATACCTAACATGTAGAAAATCCATGCGTGATTTATGTGATGGGTGAAATGGTATTAAAATGTGTTTTTTTACACAGACAAAAATATAATGTTGTCATCAACACTTGAAAGAAAGGACTGTGATTTTTGACCGACGCATTTTTAGTAAAAAGCTTATTTTGTCAAGGTAAAGGTATATGGTTGAACCAAAAAACTGGAAAACACTTCGACGATAAACGTTATTACCAAACAGTTTTGTAGTTTTTTGCTCAGAAGCTCTCGCGGGGATTGAACAGTTTTGGAACGATAAACACAGTTTTGGGAGAGATAAACAGTTTCGCCCGATTCGATATAAACACGTTTTGAGAGATAAATAAATACATGCAGTTTTAGCCTATAGGCTAGGATCAGTAAAAAACGACCGCAGTATGCTTCTGTAGTATCTGTCGGCGCAAATCGCCTAGTATGGCTATAAACGTACAGGTCGTCATGCATCGCATGCGCAACATAGGCCTTGATTTCTATCATTGATTAGGATCTTGAATTTAGCACGTCAGATGCCATTTTTGTACTGGCTGGCAGAGAATTCCATGTTGGTATAGACTACTAAAGTGAAAACGTCACCCTTTGTGCGTTACCAAGGTTACTGGGTCTACACTAAAACCAGTGAACTGTTTCCCTGCGCTTCACCAATGGGCGTTTCAGATTACCAGCGAATGTTTAGACCCAATTACCATGGCAACTGACGTCACACTTTAGTAGTCTATTGTCCTGGGGGATAGAGTGAATATCTGTAACCCGCAACCCCTATGATTGCGAGTCAATGACCCAAACCACTCGGCCACGGTACCCCACAATGATGAATTTCTAACCTGAAGATGATGACTGCATGTTTGTTGGGATGATCTGGTGGGTTTCTTTGAAAGATAATATCAGGCGTACCTTTTCTCTCCTATCTTGTAGCGTCTCCCAGTTTAGGTCATGAAGCATGTCAGTCACACTGACTGTACGTCTGTAATCATTTTTAACTAGTCTGGCTGCCCTCCTTTGAACTTTAGTACCAGGTTCTTGTAATGAATCTGTTGGTGAGGATCCCAAATTGGGCTGCAGTATTCAAGCCTTGGCCTTGCGATTTCGTTAGTACGAGAAGTGCTGTTCCACATATTCCTTTTTAGTAATCCCAGGATACTCTTTGCCTTCTTCAGTAAAACATTTGTTCTTCTCTCAGAGAAAAGCTGCTCTATATTTTAGTACTGGCTTGTCACCTGCTGTTTTCCGGTTTCTTATTTCTAAAAATATAGAAATTAGCTTCATATTTCCTCACGTTCAGGTTTTTCGAAACTTCTTTGGACACAATAAATTTTATCAACTAAAATACACAATCACCTTAGGGGCGGATCACTCTGCGGCACGTACGTGTGCATTTTGTCCAAAGTGACTGCTGATTGGATATAAAGTTTAGTCACTCGCCTCATTTGCCTAACTCCGCCTCTTTCTGCACGTGACAAGTGTTGTACGCAGACACGTGTTGGCGTGTTACGTTTGTTGTGCACTGTGCATGGTCGGCCGGCTTGCTGTTTTGTCAAAAGGGGTACGGTACGGGTACGGGTATAAACCGATAGACCGTATGTGTTTTCGATTTACAACTTTATTTAGCCATCAGGAGGAACGGACGAGAAGTCAGTGTTTGGTGGAGGTGTTGTAAAGTCAACCGTTCTTTTATAAGTTTTAGTTACGCGGTCTGGACAACAAAGTATTTTGCGGCAAATCAGTCTGCGATCATGAGGTAAAATCATAGCTACTTTACTAGATAGATTCTGATCAGTGTAGGAGTGTAGCCTAGGCTAGGCGGAAAGAATTAAGGGGAAAATACCATACATGATACACCCTCGCCAGTTGAGACTCTATGCACTAAGTCTATGGAGCATGACATAACAATTCTAAGTGTTTGCAAATAAAATTTTGAAATTTTCTTACTGCTAAATTCATGTTTTCTCACCATATTTACACTTTCTGGGGTGTTATCATGTCATTAGTATGATGAAGAATTAGTGGCAAGGTTGTATATGCTATACTATTTATAGAAAATATTTAATATTTCACACTCGTGACACTCCTAAATTTTGGTTTTTCTATCAATTCTGCATAATGATCAATTTCTCAATTCTTACCCCTGGTACAATGTTAAAGGCAGTATACATCATCATCATTGGTAATCTCGAAAATCAGAAATGTTCACAGATTTACGCCTAACTTACACAATATAAACATGATGACCGTAGAAAACTTCCCCTGAAATGGTTTTGTCTAAAGTGCTATGTAGTCTTTGAGAAATGAGTAAAACAATTAGTTTTCGTCTCATGAGACGAAAATTAATTTCGCCCCAAAACCATTTCGCCCAAGTGCCATTTTGCCCCCAAACCACTTAGCCCGAGTGCCATTTCGCCCCAAATTACTTCGTCCAAACACTACATCGCCCAAATGCCACTTCGCCCCAAAACCACTTCTTGCACAGGCCGTGGTTCAGGGCGAAATGGTTCAGGGCGAAGTGGTTTTGGGGGGAAATGACTGCAAACTCTTTTTTGACTGTTTTCTCAAAAGTTAGACAAAGTACGGAGCTGGTTTTTGCTCAGGTTGGTTTTAATCATGAATATCTTCAATCACACAGGGGGGATAAAACTATTTGTAACAGTTTACCAATCATGTATACTATCTTTAATGTACATGACCAAAATTTGGTAAAGAAACAAGATTTGGTATTTTTTTAAGGAAATTACCTCCTGGAATCAACAGATCATCAAATTCGAATCTAAGATATACTATCCACTTGCACTTCTGTTGCAAATGTTGCATTTCTGAGAAATAAAATTACTGCATAAAGTAATACACAAAATGACGCGGCGAGCGGTCTGTGCGTAAGCGTGACAACAGAGGGCGCTGCGCGCGCGCGTGAATGGTTATCTTGTGCACTAACTGAAGGCAATTTTTGAAGGAGAAAATGTGATTTTTCTACAGAAAAGCAACATTTGCGACAAAAGTGCAAGTGGAAAGTATATCTTAAAATAACATTATCTGTTGATTCCAGGACTAGGTAATTTCCTTAAAATCTTTGTTCAATGTATACGAAAAAAATACCCAAGATTTTAGCCATGTTAGCAGTGGAAACATTTATTTCGTTTTTCTTTGAAAAACAGGAATTTTATGTCATGCTATATAGAGTCTGCGTGGAGTTTTGGCAACTGGCGAATGTGTATGGATAAAACCAGCAGCTCCATTTTTAGAAAGGAACTGAGCCAATGTCATAAAGCTGTTTAGCAGAAAAATTTACTGCAAAATTTGTTTACTTAATATAAAAATGGGTTAGCAGTCAAAATCTTATGTGATGTGTATAAAAATGGACCGTATTCCTGGACGCGTGAGGCTGCGTGAGGGGGCTCGAACTGGGGGGAAAATGGGGGAAAGTCGCATACGCGGAGCACGGCCCTGGCGCGGGCACAGATTTCCATTAAAAGTAAACATTTAGAATGCTTGCGCGTGTAGCGCGTTTGTGTTCGAACATAACGAGTGATGGCCATTGACCACTTGACAGCGCCCTCACGCATTCAGGAATATATGGTCTATTGACTTATAACACATTTTTATGAAGCAAACAAACTATGAATTTTAAAGCAATTTTTTTGGCTAAACAGCTTTATGAAATTAGCCCCTGGTCAAAAAACTTAAAATGTAGGCCTAAGTGTAAAAGTTAAAAGATGCCTTGGTTTTTCTCCAATTTAGAAATTGCACGGGAATTTCGTGAAAAAAATGGTAACTTTGAAAATCCATTTATACAAAATGCATCAAAATGTCACACTTTAACTCCAATTTTTATGGAAAGACCAATATCCATTTCACTCTTGAACCTGGGAGTGATAGGGCCTACTGTCTGGAATGGAAACTCCCATGGCCCAGCTCTTGAACCTGAATCAACAACCCCCTGTGGGTGGACTGGGGTAATTTATCCCCTATTACGAGCCATATGGCAACTCGTATGGAAAATCAATTGTGGCATCTCCATTTGAGTTCTGGTTGAAAAAAAAAAATGGGTTTGCGTTCCAAAGTGGTGCTGTGTGAAAAATTGGTCCCTATTTTCTGAATGATTGGGTATTAACCCTCAATCCACAGTAGGGCATACACACTGTAGCATTCAAATGGAGCGGCACATATGGAAAATCAATTGCCATAACTCTGTTAGTGCTGGGTAGAAGGAATTCCCAATAGTGTTGTGCCCAAACTGTCTGCCATGATGCATGAAATTTGCAATGTCCCTTTATTTCCCCTAGGATTGGGTTTTGCGCCAGTTCTAGACTGGTGCTAAGGCTGTGCATAACGATTCCAATATTCAGTCGTCATCGAATATTCGAATAGCATTTTACTAAATTGAATATTCGGTATGTGCTTTTACCACTTCAAACCAAAGATGTTTTTCAGCTAGGAAAAAGTAAAAATCTTTTTCCTTTGCCGAAACAGCTGCTTTGATGTCATATTTGCATCCAACCACGAGTTCAATGTACAAGGACAGACGATAACATCTGCAAAAACCTCTTCGGGCGGGAGACTGCTATGCAAGTTACAACATAAGTCTATAGTTTGAGCACAGATTATTTTTTGAGACAGCAAATTCGGCAATAAAAAGGCTGCTATATTCCTGTGAGCTGTGACTTTGGATACATGCCAAAATAAATTAATTTCACAGAAAATATTTTTGTCAAAATCCTAGGAAAAAATTCACCCATCGAATATTGAATATTCGTTCGAAAATGAAACCGATTTTTCGAATAGTAAATTATTCGAAAATGCACAGGCCCATTC
>JBBELK010001502.1:0-63342 GCA_037783545.1 Henricia sp. BOLD:AAB3569 | reverse complement strand
GACTGAGCATGCGCACGAGTCAGGAGTACACCAAAGAGGTGCGTACAGACAGCCACAGGTTGCGGGAGCAGCCAGGAAGCCCCAACCCAGTTTCCCTAAACTCTGAAATTTCTCTGCCATTTCCCGGCGAAAGTCTGTCAATTTTTTAGGACAAGTGCGCAATATAGAGTGTTTGGAGCATGCAAAATTTGAAGTTCGTCGGAAAATTTTCGACCTCCAATTTGCCGACGTTTTGGACCACACTTTGACCAAAATCCCGTCCCAAACTGGCCGTGTCACGACAGTCCGAAGGACTGAGCATGCGCACGAGTCAGGAGTACACCAAAGAGGTGCGTACAGACAGCCACAGGTTGCGGGAGCAGCCAGGAAGCCCCAACCCAGTTTTCCCTAAACTCTGAAATTTCTCTGCCATTTCCCGGCGAAAGTCTGTCAATTTTTGTAGGACAAGTGCGCAATATAGAGTGTTTGGAGCATGCAAAATTTGAAGTTCGTCGGAAAATTTTTCGACCTCCAAATTTGCCGACGTTTGGACCACACTTTGACCAAAATCCCGTCCCAAACTGGGCCGTGTCAACGACAGTCCGAAGGACTGAGCATGCGCACGAGTCAGGAGTACACCAAAGAGGTGCGTACAGACAGCCACAGGTTGCGGAGCAGCCAGGAAGCCCCAACCCAGTTTCCTAAACTCTGAAATTTCTCTGCCATTTCCCGGCGAAAGTCTGTCAATTTTTTAGGACAGTGCGCAAAATAGAGTGTTTGGAGCATGCAAAATTTGAAGTTCGTCGGAAAATTTTTCGACCTCCAAATTTGCCGACGTTTGGACCACACTTTGACCAAAATCCCGTCCCAAACTGGGCGTGTCAACGACAGTCCGAAGGACTGAGCATGCGCACGAGTCAGGAGTACACCAAAGAGGTGCGTACAGACAGCCACAGGTTGCGGGAGCAGCCAGGAAGCCCCTAACCCAGTTTTCCCTAAACTCTGAAATTTCTCTGCCATTTCCCGGCGAAAGTCTGTCAATTTTTAGGACAAGTGCGCAATATAGAGTGTTTGGAGCATGCAAAATTTGAAGTTCGTCGGAAAATTTTTCGACCTCCAAATTTGCCGACGTTTGGACCACACTTTGACCAAAATCCCGTCCCAAACTGGGCCGTGTCAACGACAGTCCGAAGGACTGAGCATGCGCACGAGTCAGGAGTACACCAAAGAGGTGCGTACAGACAGCCACAGGTTGCGGGAGCAGCCAGGAAGCCCGAACCCAGTTTTCCCTAAACTCTGAAATTTCTCTGCCATTTCCCGGCGAAAGTCTGTCAATTTTTTAGGACAAGTGCGCAATATAGAGTGTTTGGAGCATGCAAAATTTGAAGTAGGTCGGAAAATTTTCGACCTCCAAATTTGCCGACGTTTGGACCACACTTTGACCAAAATCCCGTCCCAAACTGGCCGTGTCAACGACAGTCCGAAGGACTGAGCATGCGCACGAGTCAGGAGTACAACAAAGAGGTGCGTACAGACAGCCACAGGTTGCGGGAGCAGCCAGGAAGCCCCGAACCCAGTTTTCCCTAAACTCTGAAATTTCTCTGCCATTTCCCGGCGAAAGTCTGTCAATTTTTTAGGACAAGTGCGCAATATAGAGTGTTTGGAGCATGCAAAATTTGAAGTTCGTCGGAAATATTTCGACCTCCAAATTTGCCGACGTTTGACCACACTTTGACCAAAATCCCGTCCCAAACTGGGCCGTGTCAACGACAGTCCGAAGGACTGAGCATGCGCACGAGTCAGGAGTACACCAAAGAGGTGCGTACAGACAGCCACAGTTGCGGGAGCAGCCAGGAAGCCCCAACCCAGTTTTCCTAAACTCTGAAATTTCTCTGCCATTTCCCGGCGAAAGTCTGTCAATTTTTTAGGACAAGTGCGCAAAATAGAGTATTTGGAGCATGCAAAATTTGAAGTTCGTCGGAAATTTTTCGACCTCCAAATTTGCCGACGTTTGGACCACACTTTGACCAAAATCCCGTCCCAAACTGGGCCGTGTCAACGACAGTCCGAAGGACTGAGCATGCGCACGAGTCAGGAGTACACCAAAGAGGTGCGTACAGACAGCCACAGGTTGCGGGAGCAGCCAGGAAGCCCTAACCCAGTTTTCCCTAAACTCTGAAATTTCTCTGCCATTTCCCGGCGAAAGTCTGTCAATTTTTTAGGACAAGTGCGCAATATAGAGTGTTTGGAGCATGCAAAATTTGAAGTTCGTCGTAAAATTTTTCGACCTCCAAATTTGCCGACGTTTGGACCACACTTTGACCAAAATCCCGTCCCAAACTGGGCCGTGTCAACGACAGTCCGAAGGACTGAGCATGCGCACGAGTCAGGAGTACACCAAAGAGGTGCGTACAGACAGCCACAGGTTGCGGGAGCAGCCAGGAAGCCCGAACCCAGTTTTCCCTAAACTCTGAAATTTCTCTGCCATTTCCCGGCGAAAGTCTGTCAATTTTTAGGACAAGTGCGCAATATAGAGTGTTTGGAGCATGCAAAATTTGAAGTAGGTCGGAAAATTTTTCGACCTCCAAATTTGCCGACGTTTGGACCACACTTTGACCAAAATCCGTCCCAAACTGGGCCGTGTCAACGACAGTCCGAAGGACTGAGCATGCGCACGAGTCAGGAGTACACAAAGAGGTGCGTACAGACAGCCACAGTTGCGGGAGCAGCCAGGAAGGCCCAACCCAGTTTTCCCTAAACTCTGAAATTTCTCTGCCATTTCCCGGCGAAAGTCTGTCAATTTTTTTAGGACAAGTGCGCAAAATAGAGTATTTGGAGCATGCAAAATTTGAAGTTTGTTGGAAAATTTTTCGACCTCCAAATTTGCCGACGTTTGGACCACACTTTGACCAAAATCCCGTCCCAAACTGGGCCGTGTCAACGACAGTCCGAAGGGAGCTGAGCATGAGCACGAGTCAGGAGTACACCAAAGAGGTGCGTACAGACAGCCACAGGTTGCGGGAGCAGCCAGGAAGCCCTAACCCAGTTTTCCCTAAACTCTGAAATTTCTCTGCCATTTCCCGGCGAAAGTCTGTCAATTTTTTAGGACAAGTGCGCAATATAGAGTGTTTGGAGCATGCAAAATTTGAAGTTCGTCGGAAAATGTTTCGACCTCCAAATTTGCCGACGTTTGGACCACACTTTGACCAAAATCCCGTCCCAAACTGGGCCGTGTCAACGACAGTCCGAAGGACTGAGCATGCGCACGAGTCAGGAGTACACCAAAGAGGTGCGTACAGACAGCCACAGGTTGCGGGAGCAGCCAGGAAGCCCTAACCCAGTTTTCCTAAACTCTGAAATTTCTCTGCCATTTCCGGCGAAAGTCTGTCAATTTTTTAGGACAAGTGCGCAATATAGAGTGTTTGGAGCATGCAAAATTTGAAGTTCGTCGGAAAATCTTTCGACCTCCAAATTTGCCGACGTTTGGACCACACTTTGACCAAAATCCCGTCCCAAACTGGGCCGTGTCAACGACAGTCCGAAGGACTGAGCATGCGCACGAGTCAGGAGTACACCAAAGAGGTGTGTACAGACAGCCACAGGTTGCGGAGCAGCCAGGAAGCCCCAACCCAGTTTTCCCTAAACTCTGAAATTTCTCTGCCATTTCCCGGCGAAAGTCTGTCAATTTTTTAGGACAAGTGCGCAATATAGAGTGTTTGGAGCATGCAAAATTTGAAGTAGGTCGGAAAATTTTTCGACCTCCAAATTTGCCGACGTTTGACCACACTTTGACCAAAATCCCGTCCCAAACTGGGCCGTGTCAACGACAGTCCGAAGGACTGAGCATGCGCACGAGTCAGGAGTACACCAAAGAGGTGCGTACAGACAGCCACAGGTTGCGGAGCAGCCAGGAAGCCCCAACCCAGTTTTCCCTAAACTCTGAAATTTCTCTGCCATTTCCCGGCGAAAGTCTGTCAATTTTTTAGGACAAGTGCGCAATATAGAGTGTTTGGAGCATGCAAAATTTGAAGTTCGTCGGAAAATGTTCGACCTCCAAATTTGCCGACGTTTGGACCACACTTTGACCAAAATCCCGTCCCAAACTGGGCCGTGTCAACGACAGTCCGAAGGACTGAGCATGCGCACGAGTCAGGAGTACACCAAAGAGGTGCGTACAGACAGCCACAGGTTGCGGGAGCAGCCAGGAAGCCCAACCCAGTTTTCCCTAAACTCTGAAATTTCTCTGCCATTTCCCGGCGAAAGTCTGTCAATTTTTTAGGACAAGTGCGCAATATACAGTGTTTGGAGCATGCAAAATTTCGAAGTTCGTCGGAAAATTTTTCGACCTCCAAATTTGCCGACGTTTGGACCACACTTTGACCAAAATCCCGTCCCAAACTGGGCCGTGTCAACGACAGTCCGAAGGACTGAGCATGCGCACGAGTCAGGAGTACACCAAAGAGGTGCGTACAGACAGCCACAGGTTGCGGGAGCAGCCAGGAAGCCCAACCCAGTTTTCCCTAAACTCTGAAATTTCTCTGCCATTTCCCGGCGAAAGTCTGTCAATTTTTTAGGACAAGTGCGCAAAATAGAGTGTTTGGAACATGCAAAATTTGAAGTTCGTCGGAAAATGTTTCGACCTCCAAATTTGCCGACGTTTGGACCACACTTTGACCAAAATCCCGTCCCAAACTGGGCCGTGTCAACGACAGTCCGAAGGACTGAGCATGCGCACGAGTCAGGAGTACACCAAGAGGTGCGTACAGACAGCCAGAGGTTGCGGGAGCAGCCAGGAAGCCCAACCCAGTTTTCCCTAAACTCTGAAATTTCTCTGCCATTCCCGGCGAAAGTCTGTCAATTTTTTAGGACAAGTGCGCAAAATAGAGTGTTTGGAGCATGCAAAATTTGAAGTTCGTCGGAAAATTTTTCGACCTCCAAATTTGCAGACGTTTGGACCACACTTTGACCAAAATCCCGTCCCAAACTGGGCCGTGTCAACGACAGTCCGAAGGACTGAGCATGCGCACGAGTCAGGAGTACACCAAAGAGGTGCGTACAGACAGCCACAGGTTGCGGGAGCAGCCAGGAAGCCCCAACCCAGTTTTCCCTAAACTCTGAAATTTCTCTGCCATTTCCGGCGAAAGTCTGTCAATTTTTTAGGACAAGTGCGCAAAATAGAGTGTTTGGAACATGCAAAATTTGAAGTTCGTCGGAAAATTTTTCATCTCCAAATTTGCCGACGTTTGGACCACACTTTGACCAAAATCCCGTCCCAAACTGGGCCGTGTCAACGACAGTCCGAAGGACTGAGCATGCGCACGAGTCAGGAGTACACCAAAGAGGTGCGTACAGACAGCCACAGGTTGCGGGAGCAGCCAGGAAGCCCAAACCCAGTTTTTCCCTAAACTCTGAAATTTCTCTGCCATTTCCCGGCGAAAGTCTGTCAATTTTTTAGGACAAGTGCGCAAAATAGAGTGTTTGGAGCATGCAAAATTTGAAGTTCGTCGGAAAATTTTTTCGACCTCCAAATTTGCCGACGTTTGGACCACACTTTGACCAAAATCCCGTGCCAAACTGGGCCGTGTCAACGACAGTCCGAAGGACTGAGCATGCGCACGAGTCAGGAGTACACCAAAGAGGTGCGTACAGACAGCCACAGGTTGCGGGAGCAGCCAGGAAGCCTAACCCAGTTTTCCCTAAACTCTGAAATTTCTCTGCCATTTCCCGGCGAAAGTCTGTCAATTTTTTAGGACAAGTGCGCAATATAGAGTGTTTGGAGCATGCAAAATTTGAAGTTCGTCGGAAAATGTTTCGACCTCCAAATTTGCCGACGTTTGGACCACACTTTGACCAAATCCCGTCCCAAACTGGGCCGTGTCAACGACAGTCCGAAGGACTGAGCATGCGCACGAGTCAGGAGTACACCAAAGAGGTGCGTACAGACAGCCAGAGGTTGCGGGAGCAGCCAGGAAGCCCAAACCAGTTTTCCCTAAACTCTGAAATTTCTCTGCCATTTCCCGGCGAAAGTCTGTCAATTTGTTAGGACAAGTGCGCAAAATAGAGTGTTTGGAGCATGCAAATTTGAAGTTCGTCGGAAAATTTTTCGACCTCCAAATTTGCAGACGTTTGGACCACACTTTGACCAAAATCCCGTCCCAAACTGGGCCGTGTCAACGACAGTCCGAAGGACTGAGCATGCGCACGAGTCAGGAGTACACCAAAGAGGTGCGTACAGACAGCCACAGGTTGCGGGAGCAGCCAGGAAGCCCCAACCCAGTTTTCCCTAAACTCTGAAATTTCTCTGCCATTTCCCGGCGAAAGTCTGTCATTTTTTAGGACAAGTGCGCAATATAGAGTGTTTGGAGCATGCAAAATTTGAAGTTCGTCGGAAAATTTTTCGACCTCCAAATTTGCCGACGTTTGGACCACACTTTGACCAAAATCCCGTCCCAAACTGGGCCGTGTCAAGGACAGTCCGAAGGACTGAGCATGCGCACGAGTCAGGAGTACACCAAAGAGGTGCGTACAGACAGCCAGAGGTTGCGGGAGCAGCCAGGAAGCCCAAACCCAGTTTTCCCTAAACTCTGAAATTTCTCTGCCATTTCCCGGCGAAAGTCTGTCAATTTGTTAGGACAAGTGCGCAAAATAGAGTGTTTGGAGCATGCAAAATTTGAAGTTCGTCGGAAAATTTTTCGACCTCCAAATTTGCAGACGTTTGGACCACACTTTGACCAAAATCCCGTCCCAAACTGGGCCGTGTCAACGACAGTCCGAAGGACTGAGCATGCGCACGAGTCAGGAGTACACCAAAGAGGTGCGTACAGACAGCCACAGGTTGCGGGAGCAGCCAGGAAGCCCCAACCCAGTTTTCCCTAAACTCTGAAATTTCTCTGCCATTTCCCGGCGAAAGTCTGTCATTTTTTTAGGACAAGTGCGCAATATAGAGTGTTTGGAGCATGCAAAATTTGAAGTTCGTCGGAAAATTTTTCGACCTCCAAATTTGCCGACGTTTGGACCACACTTTGACCAAAATCCCGTCCCAAACTGGGCCGTGTCAAGGACAGTCCGAAGGACTGAGCATGCGCACGAGTCAGGAGTACACCAAAGAGGTGCGTACAGACAGCCACAGGTTGCGGGAGCAGCCAGGAAGCCCCAACCCAGTTTTCCCTAAACTCTGAAATTTCTCTGCCATTTCCCGGCGAAAGTCTGTCAATTTTTTAGGACAAGTGCGCAAAATAGAGTGTTTGGAGCATGCAAAATTTGAAGTTCGTCGGAAAATTTTTCGACCTCCAAATTTGCAGACGTTTGGACCACACTTTGACCAAAATCCCGTCCCAAACTGGGCCGTGTCAACGACAGTCCGAAGGACTGAGCATGCGCACGAGTCAGGAGTACACCAAAGAGGTGCGTACAGACAGCCATAGGTTGCGGGAGCAGCCAGGAAGCCCCAACCCAGTTTTCCCTAAACTCTGAAATTTCTCTGCCATTTCCGGCGAAAGTCTGTCATTTTTTTAGGACAAGTGCGCAATATAGAGTGTTTGGAGCATGCAAAATTTGAAGTTCGTCGGAAAATTTTTCGACCTCCAAATTTGCCGACGTTTGGACCACACTTTGACCAAAATCCCGTCCCAAACTGGGCCGTGTCAACGACAGTCCGAAGGACTGAGCATGCGCACGAGTCAGGAGTACACCAAAGAGGTGCGTACAGACAGCCACAGGTTGCGGGAGCAGCCAGGAAGCCCCAACCCAGTTTTCCCTAAACTCTGAAATTTCTCTGCCATTTCCCGGCGAAAGTCTGTCAATTTTTTAGGACAAGTGCGCAATATAGAGTGTTTGGAGCATGCAAAATTTGAAGTTCGTCGGAAAATTTTCGACCTCCAAATTTGCCGACGTTTGGACCACACTTTGACCAAAATCCCGTCCCAAACTGGGCCGTGTCAACGACAGTCCGAAGGACTGAGCATGCGCACGAGTCAGGAGTACACCAAAGAGGTGCGTACAGACAGCCACAGGTTGCGGGAGCAGCCAGGAAGCCCAACCCAGTTTTCCCTAAACTCTGAAATTTCTCTGCCATTTCCCGGCGAAAGTCTGTCAATTTTTTAGGACAAGTGCGCAATATAGAGTGTTTGGAGCATGCAAAATTTGAAGTTCGTCGGAAAATGTTTCGACCTCCAAATTTGCCGACGTTTGGACCACACTTTGACCAAAATCCCGTCCCAAACTGGGCCGTGTCAACGACAGTCCGAAGGACTGAGCATGCGCACGAGTCAGGAGTACACCAAAGAGGTGCGTACAGACAGCCACAGGTTGCGGGAGCAGCCAGGAAGCCCCAACCCAGTTTTCCCTAAACTCTGAAATTTCTCTGCCATTTCCCGGCGAAAGTCTGTCAATTTTTTAGGACAAGTGCGCAATATAAAGTGTTTGGAGCATGCAAAAATCGAAGTTCGTCGGAAAAATTTTCGACCTCCAAATTTGCCGACGTTTGGACCACACTTTGACCAAAATCCCGTCCCAAACTGGGCCGTGTCAACGACAGTCCGAAGGACTGAGCATGCGCACGAGTCAGGAGTACACCAAAGAGGTGCGTACAGACAGCCACAGGTTGCGGGAGCAGCCAGGAAGCCCCAACCCAGTTTTCCCTAAACTCTGAAATTTCTCTGCCATTTCCCGGCGAAAGTCTGTCAATTTTTTAGGACAAGTGCGCAATATAGAGTGTTTGGAGCATGCAAAATTTGAAGTTCGTCGGAAAATGTTTCGACCTCCAAATTTGCCGACGTTTGGACCACACTTTGACCAAAATCCCGTCCCAAACTGGGCCGTGTCAACGACAGTCCGAAGGACTGAGCATGCGCACGAGTCAGGAGTACACCAAAGAGGTGCGTACAGACAGCCACAGGTTGCGGGAGCAGCCAGGAAGCCCCAACCCAGTTTTCCCTAAACTCTGAAATTTCTCTGCCATTTCCCGCGAAAGTCTGTCAATTTTTTAGGACAAGTGCGCAATATAAAGTGTTTGGAGCATGCAAAAATCGAAGTTCGTCGGAAAATATTTCGAACTCCAAATTTGCCGACGTTTGGACCACACTTTGACCAAAATCCCGTCCCAAACTGGGCCGTGTCAACGACAGTCCGAAGGACTGAGCATGCGCACGAGTCAGGAGTACACCAAAGAGTGCGTACAGACAGCCACAGGTTGCGGGAGCAGCCAGGAAGCCCAAACCCAGTTTTCCCTAAACTCTGAAATTTCTCTGCCATTTCCCGGCGAAAGTCTGTCAATTTTTTAGGACAAGTGCGCAAAATAGAGTGTTTGGAGCATGCAAAATTTGAAGTTCGTCGGAAAATTTTTCGACCTCCAAATTTGCCGACGTTTGGACCACACTTTGACCAAAATCCCGTCCCAAACTGGGCCGTGTCAACGACAGTCCGAAGGACTGAGCATGCGCACGAGTCAGGAGTACACCAAAGAGGTGCGTACAGACAGCCACAGGTTGCGGGAGCAGCCAGGAGGCCCAACCCAGTTTTCCCTAAACTCTGAAATTTCTCTGCCATTTCCCGGCGAAAGTCTGTCATTTTTTTAGGACAAGTGCGCAATATAGAGTGTTTGGAGCATGCAAAATTTGAAGTTCGTCGGAAAATTTTTCGACCTCCAAATTTGCCGACGTTTGGACCACACTTGACCAAAATCCCGTCCCAAACTGGGCCGTGTCAACGACAGTCCGAAGGACTGAGCATGCGCACGAGTCAGGAGTACACCAAAGAGGTGCGTACAGACAGCCACAGGTTGCGGGAGCAGCCAGGAAGCCCTAACCCAGTTTTCCCTAAACTCTGAAATTTCTCTGCCATTTCCGGCGAAAGTCTGTCAATTTTTTAGGACAAGTGCGCAAAATAGAGTGTTTGGAGCATGCAAAATTTGAAGTTCGTCGGAAAATTTTTCGACCTCCAAATTTGCCGACGTTTGGACCACACTTTGACCAAAATCCCGTCCCAAACTGGGCCGTGTCAACGACAGTCCGAAGGACTGAGCATGCGCACGAGTCAGGAGTACACCAAAGAGGTGCGTACAGACAGCCACAGGTTGCGGGAGCAGCCACGAAGGCCCCAACCCAGTTTTCCCTAAACTCTGAAATTTCTCTGCCATTTCCCGGCGAAAGTCTGTCAATTTTTTAGGACAAGTGCGCAATATAGAGTGTTTGGAGCATGCAAAATTTGAAGTTCGTCGGAAAATTTTCGACCTCCAAATTTGCCGACGTTTGGACCACACTTGACCAAAATCTCGTCCCAAACTGGGCCGTGTCAACGACAGTCCGAAGGACTGAGCATGCGCACGAGTCAGGAGTACACCAAAGAGGTGCGTACAGACAGCCACAGGTTGCGGGAGCAGCCAGGAAGCCCCAACCCAGTTTTCCCTAAACTCTGAAATTTCTCTGCCATTTCCCGGCGAAAGTCTGTCAATTTTTTAGGACAAGTGCGCAATATAAGTGTTTGGAGCATTCAAAAATCGAAGTTCGTCGGAAAATTTTTCGAACTCCAAATTTGCCGACGTTTGGACCACACTTTGACCAAAATCCCGTCCCAAACTGGGCCGTGTCAACGACAGTCCGAAGGACTGAGCATGCGCACGAGTCAGGAGTACACCAAAGAGGTGCGTACAGACAGCCACAGGTTGCGGGAGCAGCCAGGAAGCCCCAACCCAGTTTTCCCTAAACTCTGAATTTCTCTGCCATTTCCCGGCGAAAGTCTGTCAATTTTTTAGGACAAGTGCGCAAAATAGAGTGTTTGGAGCATGCAAAATTTGAAGTTCGTCGGAAAATTTTTCGACCTCCAAATTTGCCGACGTTTGGACCACACTTTGACCAAAATCCCGTCCCAAACTGGGCCGTGTCAACGACAGTCCGAAGGACTGAGCATGCGCACGAGTCAGGAGTACACCAAAGAGGTGCGTACAGACAGCCACAGGTTGCGGGAGCAGCCAGGAAGCCCAAACCAGTTTTCCCTAAACTCTGAAATTTCTCTGCCATTTCCCGGCGAAAGTCTGTCAATTTTTTAGGACAAGTGCGCAAAATAGAGTGTTTGGAGCATGCAAAATTTGAAGTTCGTCGGAAAATTTTTCGACCTCCAAATTTGCCGACGTTTGGACCACACTTTGACCAAAATCCCGTCCCAAACTGGGCCGTGTCAACGACAGTCCGAAGGACTGAGCATGCGCACGAGTCAGGAGTACACCAAAGAGGTGCGTACAGACAGCCACAGGTTGCGGAGCAGCCAGGAGGCCCAACCCAGTTTTCCCTAAACTCTGAAATTTCTCTGCCATTTCCCGGCGAAAGTCTGTCATTTTTTAGGACAAGTGCGCAATATAGAGTGTTTGGAGCATGCAAAATTTGAAGTTCGTCGGAAAATTTTTCGACCTCCAAATTTGCCGACGTTTGGACCACACTTTGACCAAAATCCCGTCCCAAACTGGGCCGTGTCAACGACAGTCCGAAGGACTGAGCATGCGCACGAGTCAGGAGTACACCAAAGAGGTGCGTACAGACAGCCACAGGTTGCGGGAGCAGCCAGGAAGCCCCTAACCCAGTTTTCCCTAAACTCTGAAATTTCTCTGCCATTTCCGGCGAAAGTCTGTCAATTTTTTAGGACAAGTGCGCAATATAGAGTGTTTGGAGCATGCAAAATTTGAAGTTCGTCGGAAAATTTTTCGACCTCCAAATTTGCCGACGTTTGGACCACACTTTGACCAAAATCCCGTCCCAAACTGGGCCGTGTCAACGACAGTCCGAAGGACTGAGCATGCGCACGAGTCAGGAGTACACCAAAGAGGTGCGTACAGACAGCCACAGGTTGCGGGAGCAGCCAGGAAGCCCAAACCCAGTTTTCCCTAAACTCTGAAATTTCTCTGCCATTTCCCGGCGAAAGTCTGTCAATTTTTTAGGACAAGTGCGCAATATAGAGTGTTTGGAGCATGCAAAATTGAAGTTCGTCGGAAAATGTTCGACCTCCAAATTTGCCGACGTTTGGGACCACACTTTGACCAAAATCCCGTCCCAAACTGGGCCGTGTCAACGACAGTCCGAAGGACTGAGCATGCGCACGAGTCAGGAGTACACCAAAGAGGTGCGTACAGACAGCCACAGGTTGCGGGAGCAGCAGGAGGCCCCAACCCAGTTTTCCCTAAACTCTGAAATTTCTCTGCCATTTCCCGGCGAAAGTCTGTCATTTTTTTAGGACAAGTGCGCAATATAGAGTGTTTGGAGCATGCAAAATTTGAAGTTCGTCGGAAAATTTTTCGACCTCCAAATTTGCCGACGTTTGGACCACACTTTGACCAAAATCCCGTCCCAAACTGGGCCGTGTCAACGACAGTCCGAAGGACTGAGCATGCGCACGAGTCAGGAGTACACCAAAGAGGTGCGTACAGACAGCCACAGGTTGCGGGAGCAGCCAGGAAGCCCTAACCCAGTTTTCCCTAAACTCTGAAATTTCTCTGCCATTTCCCGGCGAAAGTCTGTCAATTTTTTAGGACAAGTGCGCAATATAGAGTGTTTGGAGCATGCAAAATTTGAAGTTCGTCGGAAAAATTTTCGACCTCCAAATTTGCCGACGTTTGGACCACACTTTGACCAAAATCCCGTCCCAAACTGGGCCGTGTCAACGACAGTCCGAAGGACTGAGCATGCGCACGAGTCAGGAGTACACCAAAGAGGTGCGTACAGACAGCCACAGGTTGCGGGAGCAGCCAGGAAGCCCCAACCCAGTTTTCCCTAAACTCTGAAATTTCTGTGCCATTTCCCGGCGAAAGTCTGTCAATTTTGTAGGACAAGTGCGCAAAATAGAGTGTTTGGAACATGCAAAATTTGAAGTTCGTCTGAAATTTTTCGACCTCCAAATTTGCCGACGTTTGGACCACACTTTGACCAAAATCCCGTCCCAAACTGGGCCGTGTCAACGACAGTCCGAAGGACTGAGCATGCGCACGAGTCAGGAGTACACCAAAGAGGTGCGTACAGACAGCCACAGGTTGCGGGAGCAGCCAGGAAGCCCTAACCCAGTTTTCCCTAAACTCTGAAATTTCTCTGCCATTTCCCGGCGAAAGTCTGTCAATTTTTTAGGACAAGTGCGCAATATAGAGTGTTTGGAGCATGCAAAATTTGAAGTTCGTCGGAAATTTTTCGACCTCCAAATTTGCCGACGTTTGGACCACACTTTGACCTAAATCCCGTCCCAAACTGGGCCGTGTCAACGACAGTCCGAAGGTCTGAGCATGCGCACGAGTCAGGAGTACACAAAGAGGTGCGTACAGACAGCCACAGGTTGCGGGAGCAGCCAGGAAGCCCAACACAGTTTTCCCTAAACTCTGAAATTTCTCTGCCATTTCCCGGCGAAAGTCTGTCATTTTTTAGGACAAGTGCGCAATATAGAGTGTTTGGAGCATGCAAAATTTGAAGTTCGTCGGAAAATTTTTCGACCTCCAAATTTGCCGACGTTTGGACCACACTTTGACCAAAATCCCGTCCCAAACTGGGCCGTGTCAACGACAGTCCGAAGGACTGAGCATGCGCACGAGTCAGGAGTACACCAAAGAGGTGCGTACAGACAGCCACAGGTTGCGGGAGCAGCCAGGAAGCCCCAACCCAGTTTTCCCTAAACTCTGAAATTTCTCTGCATTTCCCGGCGAAAGTCTGTCAATTTTTAGGACAAGTGCGCAATATAGAGTGTTTGGAGCATGCAAAATTTGAAGTTCGTCGGAAAATGTTTCGACCTCCAAATTTGCCGACGTTTGGATCACACTTTGACCAAAATCCCGTCCCAAACTGGGCCGTGTCAACGACAGTCCGAAGGAATGAGCTTGCGCACGAGTCAGGAGTACACCAAAGAGGTGTGTACAGACAGCCACAGGTTGCGGGAGCAGCCAGGAAGCCCCAACCCAGTTTTCCCTAAACTCTGAAATTTCTCTGCCATTTCCAGCGAAAGTCTGTCAATTTTTTAGGACAAGTGCGCAATATAAAGTGTTTGGAGCATGCAAAAATCGAAGTTCGTCGGAAAATTTTTCGACCTCCAAATTTGCCGACGTTTGGACCACACTTTGACCAAAATCCCGTCCCAAACTGGGCCGTGTCAACGACAGTCCGAAGGACTGAGCATGCGCACGAGTCAGGAGTATACCAAAGAGGTGCGTACAGACAGCCACAGGTTGCGGGAGCAGCCAGGAAGCCCCAACCCAGTTTTCCCTAACTCTGAAATTTCTCTGCCATTTCCCGGCGAAAGTCTGTCAATTTTTTAGGACAAGTGCGCAAAATAGAGTGTTTGGAACATGCAAAATTTGAAGTTCGTCGGAAAATTTTTCGACCTCCAAATTTGCCGACGTTTGGACCACACTTTGACCAAAATCCCGTCCCAAACTGGGCCGTGTCAACGACAGTCCGAAGGACTGAGCATGCGCACGAGTCAGGAGTACACCAAAGAGGTGCGTACAGACAGCCACAGGTTGCGGGAGCAGCCAGGAAGCCCAAACCCAGTTTTCCCTAAACTCTGAAATTTCTCTGCCATTTCCCGGCGAAAGTCTGTCAATTTTTAGGACAAGTGCGCAAATAGAGTGTTTGGAGCATGCAAAATTTGAAGTTCGTCGGAAAATTTTTCGACCTCCAAATTTGCCGACGTTTGGACCACACTTTGACCAAAATCCCGTCCCAAACTGGGCCGTGTCAACGACAGTCCGAAGGACTGAGCATGCGCACGAGTCAGGAGTACACCAAAGAGGTGCGTACAGACAGCCACAGGTTGCGGGAGCAGCCAGGAAGCCCCAACCCAGTTTTCCCTAAACTCTGAAATTTCTCTGCCATTTCCCGGCGAAAGTCTGTCATTTTTTAGGACAAGTGCGCAATATAGAGTGTTTGGAGCATGCAAAATTTGAAGTTCGTCGGAAGATTTTTCGACCTCCAAATTTGCCGACGTTTGGACCACACTTTGACCAAAATCCCGTCCCAAACTGGGCCGTGTCAACGACAGTCCGAAGGACTGAGCATGCGCACGAGTCAGGAGTACACCAAAGAGGTGCGTACAGACAGCCACAGGTTGCGGGAGCAGCCAGGAAGCCCTAACCCAGTTTTCCCTAAACTCTGAAATTTCTCTGCCATTTCCCGGCGAAAGTCTGTCAATTTTTTAGGACAAGTGCGCAATATAGAGTGTTTGGAGCATGCAAAATTTGAAGTTCGTCGGAAAATTTTTCGACCTCCAAATTTGCCGACGTTTGGACCACACTTTGACCAAAATCCCGTCCCAAACTGGGCCGTGTCAACGACAGTCCGAAGGACTGAGCATGCGCACGAGTCAGGAGTACACCAAAGAGGTGCGTACAGACAGCCACAGGTTGCGGGAGCAGCCAGGAAGCCCAACCCAGTTTTCCCTAAACTCTGAAATTTCTCTGCATTTCCCGGCGAAAGTCTGTCAATTTTTTAGGACAAGTGCGCAAAATAGAGTGTTTGGAACATGCAAAATTTGAAGTTCGTCGGAAAATGTTTCGACCTCCAAATTTGCCGACGTTTGGACCACACTTTGACCAAAATCCCATCCCAAACTGGGCCGTGTCAACGACAGTCCGAAGGACTGAGCATGCGCACGAGTCAGGAGTACACCAAAGAGGTGCGTACAGACAGCCAGAGGTTGCGGGAGCAGCCAGGAAGCCCAAACCCAGTTTTCCCTAAACTCTGAAATTTCTCTCCAATTTCCCGGCGAAAGTCTGTCAATTGTTTAGGACAAGTGCGCAAAATAGAGTGTTTGGAGCATGCAAAATTGAAGTTCGTCGGAAAATTTTTCGACCTCCAAATTTGCCGACGTTTGGACCACACTTTGACCAAAATCCCGTCCCAAACTGGCCGTGTCAACGACAGTCCGAAGGACTGAGCATGCGCACGAGTCAGGAGTACACCAAAGAGGTGCGTACAGACAGCCACAGGTTGCGGGAGCAGCCAGGAAGCCCTAACCCAGTTTTCCCTAAACTCTGAAATTTCTCTGCCATTTCCCGGCGAAAGTCTGTCAATTTTTTAGGACAAGTGCGCAATATAGAGTGTTTGGAGCATGCAAAATTTGAAGTTCGTCGGAAAAATTTTCGACCTCCAAATTTGCCGACGTTTGGACCACACTTGACCAAATCCCGTCCCAAACTGGGCCGTGTCAACGACAGTCCGAAGGACTGAGCATGCGCACGAGTCAGGAGTACACCAAAGAGGTGCGTACAGACAGCCACAGGTTGCGGGAGCAGCCAGGAAGCCCCAACCCAGTTTTCCCTAAACTCTGAAATTTCTCTGCCATTTCCCGGCGAAAGTCTGTCAATTTTTTAGGACAAGTGCGCAATATAGAGTGTTTGGAGCATGCAAAATTTGAAGTTCGTCGGAAAATTTTTCGACCTCCAAATTTGCCGACGTTTGGACGACCACACTTTGACCAAAATCCCGTCCCAAACTGGGCCGTGTCAACGACAGTCCGAAGGACTGAGCATGCGCACGAGTCAGGAGTACACCAAAGAGGTGCGTACAGACAGCCACAGGTTGCGGGAGCAGCCGGAAGCCCCAACCCAGTTTTCCCTAAACTCTGAAATTTCTGTGCCATTTCCCGGCGAAAGTCTGTCAATTTTTTAGGACAAGTGCGCAATATAGAGTGTTTGGAGCATGCAAAATTTGAAGTTCGTCGGAAAATTTTTCGACCTCCAAATTTGCCGACGTTTGGACCACACTTTGACCTAAATCCCGTCCCAAACTGGGCCGTGTCAACGACAGTCCGAAGGTCTGAGCATGCGCACGAGTCAGGAGTACACCAAAGAGGTGCGTACAGACAGCCACAGGTTGCGGGAGCAGCCAGGAAGCCCCAACCCAGTTTTCCCTAAACTCTGAAATTTCTCTGCCATTTCCCGGCGAAAGTCTGTCATTTTTTTAGGACAAGTGCGCAATATAGAGTGTTTGGAGCATGCAAAATTTGAAGTTCGTCGGAAAATTTTTCGACCTCCAAATTTGCCGACGTTTGGACCACACTTTGACCAAAAT
Source organism: Henricia sp. BOLD:AAB3569 (assembly GCA_037783545.1). NCBI lineage: Eukaryota > Metazoa > Echinodermata > Asteroidea > Spinulosida > Echinasteridae > Henricia > Henricia sp. BOLD:AAB3569. Next base: position 46,333 of record JBBELK010001502.1, on the reverse strand, counting down.
CCCGTCCCAAACTGGGCCGTGTCAAGGACAGTCCGAAGGACTGAGCATGCGCACGAGTCAGGAGTACACCAAAGAGGTGCGTACAGACAGCCACAGGTTGCGGAGCAGCCAGGAAGCCCCCAACCCAGTTTTCCCTAAACTCTGAAATTTCTCTGCCATTTCCCGGCGAAAGTCTGTCAATTTTTTAGGACAAGTGCGCAATATAGAGTGTTTGGAGCATGCAAAATTTGAAGTTCGTCGGAAAATGTTTCGACCTCCAAATTTGCCGACGTTTGGATCACACTTTGACCAAAATCCCGTCCCAAACTGGGCCGTGTCAACGACAGTCCGAAGGAATGAGCTTGCGCACGAGTCAGGAGTACACCAAAGAGGTGTGTACAGACAGCCACAGGTTGCGGGAGCAGCCAGGAAGCCCCAACCCAGTTTTCCCTAAACTCTGAAATTTCTCTGCCATTTCCCAGCGAAAGTCTGTCAATTTTTTAGGACAAGTGCGCAATATAAAGTGTTTGGAGCATGCAAAAATCGAAGTTCGTCGGAAAATTTTTCGACCTCCAAATTTGCCGACGTTTGGACCACACTTTGACCAAAATCCCGTCCCAAACTGGGCCGTGTCAACGACAGTCCGAAGGACTGAGCATGCGCACGAGTCAGGAGTATACCAAAGAGGTGCGTACAGACAGCCACAGGTTGCGGGAGCAGCCAGGAAGCCCCAACCCAGTTTTCCCTAAACTCTGAAATTTCTCTGCCATTTCCCGGCGAAAGTCTGTCAATTTTTTAGGACAAGTGCGCAAAATAGAGTGTTTGGAACATGCAAAATTTGAAGTTCGTCGGAAAATGTTTCGACCTCCAAATTTGCCGACGTTTGGACCACACTTTGACCAAAATCCCGTCCCAAACTGGGCCGTGTCAACGACAGTCCGAAGGACTGAGCATGCGCACGAGTCAGGAGTACACCAAAGAGGTGCGTACAGACAGCCACAGGTTGCGGGAGCAGCCAGGAAGCCCCAACCCAGTTTTCCCTAAACTCTGAAATTTCTCTGCCATTTCCCGGCGAAAGTCTGTCAATTTTTTAGGACAAGTGCGCAAAATAGAGTGTTTGGAACATGCAAAATTTGAAGTTCGTCGGAAAATGTTTCGACCTCCAAATTTGCCGACGTTTGGACCACACTTTGACCAAAATCCCATCCCAAACTGGGCCGTGTCAACGACAGTCCGAAGGACTGAGCATGCGCACGAGTCAGGAGTACACCAAAGAGGTGCGTACAGACAGCCAGAGGTTGCGGGAGCAGCCAGGAAGCCCAAACCCAGTTTTCCCTAAACTCTGAAATTTCTCTCCAATTTCCCGGCGAAAGTCTGTCAATTTTTTAGGACAAGTGCGCAAAATAGAGTGTTTGGAGCATGCAAAATTTGAAGTTCGTCGGAAAATTTTTCGACCTCCAAATTTGCCGACGTTTGGACCACACTTTGACCAAAATCCCGTCCCAAACTGGGCCGTGTCAACGACAGTCCGAAGGACTGAGCATGCGCACGAGTCAGGAGTACACCAAAGAGGTGCGTACAGACAGCCACAGGTTGCGGGAGCAGCCAGGAAGCCCTAACCCAGTTTTCCCTAAACTCTGAAATTTCTCTGCCATTTCCCGGCGAAAGTCTGTCAATTTTTTAGGACAAGTGCGCAATATAGAGTGTTTGGAGCATGCAAAATTTGAAGTTCGTCGGAAAAATTTTCGACCTCCAAATTTGCCGACGTTTGGACCACACTTTGACCAAAATCCCGTCCCAAACTGGGCCGTGTCAACGACAGTCCGAAGGACTGAGCATGCGCACGAGTCAGGAGTACACCAAAGAGGTGCGTACAGACAGCCACAGGTTGCGGGAGCAGCCAGGAAGCCCCAACCCAGTTTTCCCTAAACTCTGAAATTTCTCTGCCATTTCCCGGCGAAAGTCTGTCAATTTTTTAGGACAAGTGCGCAATATAGAGTGTTTGGAGCATGCAAAATTTGAAGTTCGTCGGAAAATTTTTCGACCTCCAAATTTGCCGACGTTTGGACCACACTTTGACCAAAATCCCGTCCCAAACTGGGCCGTGTCAACGACAGTCCGAAGGACTGAGCATGCGCACGAGTCAGGAGTACACCAAAGAGGTGCGTACAGACAGCCACAGGTTGCGGGAGCAGCCGGAAGCCCCAACCCAGTTTTCCCTAAACTCTGAAATTTCTGTGCCATTTCCCGGCGAAAGTCTGTCAATTTTTTAGGACAAGTGCGCAATATAGAGTGTTTGGAGCATGCAAAATTTGAAGTTCGTCGGAAAATTTTTCGACCTCCAAATTTGCCGACGTTTGGACCACACTTTGACCTAAATCCCGTCCCAAACTGGGCCGTGTCAACGACAGTCCGAAGGTCTGAGCATGCGCACGAGTCAGGAGTACACCAAAGAGGTGCGTACAGACAGCCACAGGTTGCGGGAGCAGCCAGGAAGCCCCAACCCAGTTTTCCCTAAACTCTGAAATTTCTCTGCCATTTCCCGGCGAAAGTCTGTCATTTTTTTAGGACAAGTGCGCAATATAGAGTGTTTGGAGCATGCAAAATTTGAAGTTCGTCGAAAAATTTTTCGACCTCCAAATTTGCCGACGTTTGGACCACACTTTGACCAAAATCCCGTCCCAAACTGGGCCGTGTCAAGGACAGTCCGAAGGACTGAGCATGCGCACGAGTCAGGAGTACACCAAAGAGGTGCGTACAGACAGCCACAGGTTGCGGGAGCAGCCAGGAAGCCCCAACCCAGTTTTCCCTAAACTCTGAAATTTCTCTGCCATTTCCCGGCGAAAGTCTGTCAATTTTTTAGGACAAGTGCGCAAAATAGAGTGTTTGGAGCATGCAAAATTTGAAGTTCGTCGGAAAATGTTTCGACCTCCAAATTTGCCGACGTTTGGACCACACTTTGACCAAAATCCCGTCCCAAACTGGGCCGTGTCAACGACAGTCCGAAGGACTGAGCATGCGCACGAGTCAGGAGTACACCAAAGAGGTGCGTACAGACAGCCACAGGTTGCGGGAGCAGCCAGGAAGCCCCAACCCAGTTTTCCCTAAACTCTGAAATTTCTCTGCCATTTCCCGGCGAAAGTCTGTCAATTTTTTAGGACAAGTGCGCAAAATAGAGTGTTTGGAACATGCAAAATTTGAAGTTCGTCGGAAAATGTTTCGACCTCCAAATTTGCCGACGTTTGGACCACACTTTGACCAAAATCCCGTCCCAAACTGGGCCGTGTCAACGACAGTCCGAAGGACTGAGCATGCGCACGAGTCATGAGTACACCAAAGAGGTGCGTACAGACAGCCAGAGGTTGCGGGAGCAGCCAGGAAGCCCAAACCCAGTTTTCCCTAAACTCTGAAATTTCTCTGCCATTTCCCGGCGAAAGTCTGTCAATTTTTTAGGACAAGTGCGCAAAATAGAGTGTTTGGAGCATGCAAAATTTGAAGTTCGTCGAAAAATTTTTCGACCTCCAAATTTGCAGACGTTTGGACCACACTTTGACCAAAATCCCGTCCCAAACTGAGCCGTGTCAACGACAGTCCGAAGGACTGAGCATGCGCACGAGTCAGGAGTACACCAAAGAGGTGCGTACAGACAGCCACAGGTTGCGGGAGCAGCCAGGAAGCCCCAACCCAGTTTTCCCTAAACTCTGAAATTTCTCTGCCATTTCCCGGCGAAAGTCTGTCATTTTTTTTAGGACAAGTGCGCAATATAGAGTGTTTGGAGCATGCAAAATTTGAAGTTCGTCGGAAAATTTTTCGACCTCCAAATTTGCCGACGTTTGGACCACACTTTGACCAAAATCCCGTCCCAAACTGGGCCGTGTCAACGACAGTCCGAAGGACTGAGCATGCGCACGAGTCAGGAGTACACCAAAGAGGTGCGTACAGACAGCCACAGGTTGCGGGAGCAGCCAGGAAGCCCTAACCCAGTTTTCCCTAAACTCTGAAATTTCTCTGCCATTTCCCGGCGAAAGTCTGTCAATTTTTTAGGACAAGTGCGCAATATAGAGTGTTTGGAGCATGCAAAATTTAAAGTTCGTCGGAAAAATTTTCGACCTCCAAATTTGCCGACGTTTGGACCACACTTTGACCAAAATCCCGTCCCAAACTGGGCCGTGTCAACGACAGTCCGAAGGACTGAGCATGCGCACGAGTCAGGAGTACACCAAAGAGGTGCGTACAGACAGCCACAGGTTGCGGGAGCAGCCAGGAAGCCCCAACCCAGTTTTCCCTAAACTCTGAAATTTCTCTGCCATTTCCCGGCGAAAGTCTGTCAATTTTTTAGGACAAGTGCGCAATATAGAGTGTTTGGAGCATGCAAAATTTGAAGTTCGTCGGAAAATTTTTCGACCTCCAAATTTGCCGACGTTTGGACCACACTTTGACCAAAATCCCGTCCCAAACTGGGCCGTGTCAACGACAGTCCGAAGGACTGAGCATGCGCACGAGTCAGGAGTACACCAAAGAGGTGCGTACAGACAGCCACAGGTTGCGGGAGCAGCCAGGAAGCCCCAACCCAGTTTTCCCTAAACTCTGAAATTTCTGTGCCATTTCCCGGCGAAAGTCTGTCAATTTTTTAGGACAAGTGCGCAATATAGAGTGTTTGGAGCATGCAAAATTTGAAGTTCGTCGGAAAATTTTTCGACCTCCAAATTTGCCGACGTTTGGACCACACTTTGACCAAAATCCCGTCCCAAACTGGGCCGTGTCAACGACAGTCCGAAGGACTGAGCATGCGCACGAGTCAGGAGTACACCAAAGAGGTGCGTACAGACAGCCACAGGTTGCGGGAGCAGCCAGGAAGCCCCAACCCAGTTTTCCCTAAACTCTGAAATTTCTCTGCCATTTCCCGGCGAAAGTCTGTCAATTTTTTAGGACAAGTGCGCAATATAGAGTGTTTTGAGCATGCAAAATTTGAAGTTCGTCGGAAAATGTTTCGACCTCCAAATTTGCCGACGTTTGGACCACACTTTGACCAAAATCCCGTCCCAAACTGGGACGTGTCAACGACAGTCCGAAGGACTGAGCATGCGCACGAGTCAGGAGTACACCAAAGAGGTGCGTACAGACAGCCACAGGTTGCGGGAGCAGCCAGGAAGCCCCAACCCAGTTTTCCCTAAACTCTGAAATTTCTCTGCCATTTCCCGGCGAAAGTCTGTCAATTTTTTAGGACAAGTGCGCAATATAAAGTGTTTGGAGCATGCAAAATTCGAAGTTCGTCGGAAAATTTTTCGACCTCCAAATTTGCCGACGTTTGGACCACACTTTGACCAAAATCCCGTCCCAAACTGGGCCGTGTCAACGACAGTCCGAAGGACTGAGCATGCGCACGAGTCAGGAGTACACCAAAGAGGTGCGTACAGACAGCCACAGGTTGCGGGAGCAGCCAGGAAGCCCAAACCCAGTTTTCCCTAAACTCTGAAATTTTCTCTGCCATTTCCCGGCGAAAGTCTGTCAATTTTTTAGGACAAGTGCGCAAAATAGAGTGTTTGGAGCATGCAAAATTTGAAGTTCGTCGGAAAATTTTTCGACCTCCAAATTTGCCGACGTTTGGACCACACTTTGACCAAAATCCCGTCCCAAACTGGGCCGTGTCAACGACAGTCCGAAGGACTGAGCATGCGCACGAGTCAGGAGTACACCAAAGAGGTGCGTACAGACAGCCACAGGTTGCGGGAGCAGCCAGGAAGCCCCAACCCAGTTTTCCCTAAACTCTGAAATTTCTCTGCCATTTCCCGGCGAAAGTCTGTCATTTTTTTAGGACAAGTGCGCAATATAGAGTGTTTGGAGCATGCAAAATTTGAAGTTCGTCGGAAAATTTTTCGACCTCCAAATTTGCCGACGTTTGGACCACACTTTGACCAAAATCCCGTCCCAAACTGGGCCGTGTCAACGACAGTCCGAAGGACTGAGCATGCGCACGAGTCAGGAGTACACCAAAGAGGTGCGTACAGACAGCCACAGGTTGCGGGAGCAGCCAGGAAGCCCTAACCCAGTTTTCCCTAAACTCTGAAATTTCTCTGCCATTTCCCGGCGAAAGTCTGTCAATTTTTTAGGACAAGTGCGCAATATAGAGTGTTTGGAGCAGGCAAAATTTGAAGTTCGTCGGAAAATTTTTCGACCTCCAAATTTGCCGACGTTTGGACCACACTTTGACCAAAATCCCGTCCCAAACTGGGCCGTGTCAACGACAGTCCGAAGGACTGAGCATGCGCACGAGTCAGGAGTACACCAAAGAGGTGCGTACAGACAGCCACAGGTTGCGGGAGCAGCCAGGAAGCCCCAACCCAGTTTTCCCTAAACTCTGAAATTTCTCTGCCATTTCCCGGCGAAAGTCTGTCAATTTTGTAGGACAAGTGCGCAAAATAGAGTGTTTGGAACATGCAAAATTTGAAGTTCGTCTGAAAATTTTTCGACCTCCAAATTTGCCGACGTTTGGACCACACTTTGACCAAAATCCCGTCCCAAACTGGGCCGTGTCAACGACAGTCCGAAGGACTGAGCATGCGCACGAGTCAGGAGTACACCAAAGAGGTGCGTACAGACAGCCACAGGTTGCGGGAGCAGCCAGGAAGCCCTAACCCAGTTTTCCCTAAACTCTGAAATTTCTCTGCCATTTCCCGGCGAAAGTCTGTCAATTTTTTAGGACAAGTGCGCAATATAGAGTGTTTGGAGCATGCAAAATTTGAAGTTCGTCGGAAAATTTTTCGACCTCCAAATTTGCCGACGTTTGGACCACACTTTGACCTAAATCCCGTCCCAAACTGGGCCGTTTCAACGACAGTCCGAAGGTCTGAGCATGCGCACGAGTCAGGAGTACACCAAAGAGGTGCGTACAGACAGCCACAGGTTGCGGGAGCAGCCAGGAAGCCCCAACCCAGTTTTCCCTAAACTCTGAAATTTCTCTGCCATTTCCCGGCGAAAGTCTGTCATTTTTTTAGGACAAGTGCGCAATATAGAGTGTTTGGAGCATGCAAAATTTGAAGTTCGTCGGAAAATTTTTCGACCTCCAAATTTGCCGACGTTTGGACCACACTTTGACCAAAATCCCGTCCCAAACTGGGCCGTGTCAAGGACAGTCCGAAGGACTGAGCATGCGCACGAGTCAGGAGTACACCAAAGAGGTGCGTACAGACAGCCACAGGTTGCGGGAGCAGCCAGGAAGCCCTAACCCAGGGCTGCGTTCCAAACACCCGAACGGTTTGTTAACGTTGGCGGCAACGTTTGCTCATGTGGAATGGATTGTTTGCCAAAATACATTGTCAAGATGGCGGCGCCCACAGCCACAACAATCGTACCGACGTTGTAATGTGGCTTTCCGCTGCTTTCCAATTTTTTGAAGAGATGTGACACGTTGCTATTGATTGTGTATCGCCAGCGATAAGGAGAAAACCACGAAAGGTGCAATTTATTTGTCATTTTCCAATTTGCAAAACATCGTCAGTCGTCTTTCATGTCGCGTGTGCCATTTTGAAATGCCTAGTGAACATGGCGAACAACTCAAAAGTTTGTTGGCCAACGTTGGCGAACGTTGGTGGCGCACATTGCGTTCCACTCGAATTGTTGGCCAACGTTGCCAACGTTTGCAAACGTTCGCGTGTTTGGAACGCAGCCCAGTTTTCCCTAAACTCTGAAATTTCTCTGCCATTTCCCGGCGAAAGTCTGTCAATTTTTTAGGACAAGTGCGCAAAATAGAGTGTTTGGAACATGCAAAATTTGAAGTTCGTCGGAAAATTTTTCGACCTCCAAATTTGCCGACGTTTGGACCACACATTGACCAAAATCCCGTCCCAAACTGGGCCGTGTCAACGACAGTCCGAAGGACTGAGCATGCGCACGAGTCAGGAGTACACCAAAGAGGTGCGTACAGACAGCCACAGGTTGCGGGAGCAGCCAGGAAGCCCTAACCCAGTTTTCCCTAAACTCTGAAATTTCTCTGCCATTTCCCGGCGAAAGTCTGTCAATTTTTTAGGACAAGTGCGCAATATAGAGTGTTTGGAGCATGCAAAATTTGAAGTTCGTCGGAAAATTTGTCGACCTCCAAATTTGCCGACGTTTGGACCACACTTTGACCAAAATCCCGTCCCAAACTGGGCCGTGTCAACGACAGTCCGAAGGTCTGAGCATGCGCACGAGTCAGGAGTACACCAAAGAGGTGCGTACAGACAGCCACAGGTTGCGGGAGCAGCCAGGAAGCCCCAACCCAGTTTTCCCTAAACTCTGAAATTTCTCTGCCATTTCCCGGCGAAAGTCTGTCATTTTTTTAGGACAAGTGCGCAATATAGAGTGTTTGGAGCATGCAAAATTTGAAGTTCGTCGGAAAATTTTTCGACCTCCAAATTTGCCGACGTTTGGACCACACTTTGACCAAAATCCCGTCCCAAACTGGCCGTGTCAACGACAGTCCGAAGGACTGAGCATGCGCACGAGTCAGGAGTACACCAAAGAGGTGCGTACAGACAGCCACAGGTTGCGGGAGCAGACAGGAAGCCCCAACCCAGTTTTCCCTAAACTCTGAAATTTCTCTGCCATTTCCCGGCGAAAGTCTGTCAATTTTTTAGGACAAGTGCGCAAAATAGAGTGTTTGGAGCATGCAAAATTTGAAGTTCGTCGGAAAATGTTTCGACCTCCAAATTTGCCGACGTTTGGACCACACTTTGACCAAAATCCCGTCCCAAACTGGGCCGTGTCAACGACAGTCCGAAGGACTGAGCATGCGCACGAGTCAGGAGTACACCAAAGAGGTGCGTACAGACAGCCACAGGTTGCGGGAGCAGCCAGGAAGCCCTAACCCAGGGCTGCGTTCCAAACACCCGAACGGTTTGTTAACGTTGGCGGCAACGTTTGCTCATGTGGAATGGATTGTTTGCCAAAATACATTGTCAAGATGGCGGCGCCCACAGCCACAACAATCGTACCGACGTTGTAATGTGGCTTTCCGCTGCTTTCCAATTTTTTGAAGAGATGTGACACGTTGCTATTGATTGTGTATCGCCAGCGATAAGGAGAAAACCACGAAAGGTGCAATTTATTTGTCATTTTCCAATTTGCAAAACATCGTCAGTCGTCTTTCATGTCGCGTGTGCCATTTTGAAATGCCTAGTGAACATGGCGAACAACTCAAAAGTTTGTTGGCCAACGTTGGCGAACGTTGGTGGCGCACATTGCGTTCCACTCGAATTGTTGGCCAACGTTGCCAACGTTTGCAAACGTTCGCGTGTTTGGAACGCAGCCCAGTTTTCCCTAAACTCTGAAATTTATCTGCCATTTCCCGGCGAAAGTCTGTCAATTTTTTAGGACAAGTGCGCAAATAGAGTGTTTGGAACATGCAAAATTTGAAGTTCGTCGGAAAATTTTTCGACCTCCAATTTGCCGACGTTTGGACCACACATTGACCAAAATCCGTCCCAAACTGGGCCGTGTCAACGACAGTCCGAAGGACTGAGCATGCGCACGAGTCAGGAGTACACCAAAGAGGTGCGTACAGACAGCCACAGGTTGCGGGAGCAGCCAGGAAGCCCTAACCCAGTTTTCCCTAAACTCTGAAATTTCTCTGCCATTTCCCGGCGAAAGTCTGTCAATTTTTTAGGACAAGTGCGCAATATAGAGTGTTTGGAGCATGCTAAATTTGAAGTTCGTCGGAAAATTTTTCGACCTCCAAATTTGCCGACGTTTGGACCACACTTTGACCAAAATCCCGTCCCAAACTGGGCCGTGTCAACGACAGTCCGAAGGACTGAGCATGCGCACGAGTCAGGAGTACACCAAAGAGGTGCGTACAGACAGCCACAGGTTGCGGGAGCAGCCAGGAAGCCCCAACCCAGTTTTCCCTAAACTCTGAAATTTCTCTGCCATTTCCCGGCGAAAGTCTGTCAATTTTTTAGGACAAGTGCGCAATATAGAGTGTTTGGAGCATGCAAAATTTGAAGTTCGTCGGAAAATGTTTCGACCTCCAAATTTGCCGACGTTTGGACCACACTTTGACCAAAATCCCGTCCCAAACTGGGCTGTGTCAACGACAGTCCGAAGGACTGAGCATGCGCACGAGTCAGGAGTACACCAAAGAGGTGCGTACAGACAGCCACAGGTTTCGGGAGCAGCCAGGAAGCCCCAACCCAGTTTTCCCTAAACTCTGAAATTTCTCTGCCATTTCCCGGCGAAAGTCTGTCAATTTTTTAGGACAAGTGCGCAATATAGAGTGTTTGGAGCATGCAAAATTTGAAGTTCGTCGGAAAATGTTTCGACCTCCAAATTTGCCGACGTTTGGACCACACTTTGACCAAAATCCCGTCCCAAACTGGGCCGTGTCAACGACAGTCCGAAGGACTGAGCATGCGCACGAGTCAGGAGTACACCAAAGAGGTGCGTACAGACAGCCACAGGTTGCGGGAGCAGCCAGGAAGCCCTAACCCAGGGCTGCGTTCCAAACACCCGAACGGTTTGTTAACGTTGGCGGCAACGTTTGCTCATGTGGAATGGATTGTTTGCCAAAATACATTGTCAAGATGGCGGCGCCCACAGCCACAACAATCGTACCGACGTTGTAATGTGGCTTTCCGCTGCTTTCCAATTTTTTGAAGAGATGTGACACGTTGCTATTGATTGTGTATCGCCAGCGATAAGGAGAAAACCACGAAAGGTGCAATTTATTTGTCATTTTCCAATTTGCAAAACATCGTCAGTCGTCTTTCATGTCGCGTGTGCCATTTTGAAATGCCTAGTGAACATGGCGAACAACTCAAAAGTTTGTTGGCCAACGTTGGCGAACGTTGGTGGCGCACATTGCGTTCCACTCGAATTGTTGGCCAACGTTGCCAACGTTTGCAAACGTTCGCGTGTTTGGAACGCAGCCCAGTTTTCCCTAAACTCTGAAATTTATCTGCCATTTCCCGGCGAAAGTCTGTCAATTTTTTAGGACAAGTGCGCAAAATAGAGTGTTTGGAACATGCAAAATTGAAGTTCGTCGGAAAATTTTTCGACCTCCAAATTTGCCGACGTTTGGACCACACATTGACCAAAATCCCGTCCCAAACTGGGCCGTGTCAACGACAGTCCGAAGGACTGAGCATGCGCACGAGTCAGGAGTACACCAAAGAGGTGCGTACAGACAGCCACAGGTTGCGGGAGCAGCCAGGAAGCCCTAACCCAGTTTTCCCTAAACTCTGAAATTTCTCTGCCATTTCCCGGCGAAAGTCTGTCAATTTTTTAGGACAAGTGCGCAATATAGAGTGTTTGGAGCATGCTAAATTTGAAGTTCGTCGGAAAATTTTTCGACCTCCAAATTTGCCGACGTTTGGACCACACTTTGACCAAAATCCCGTCCCAAACTGGGCCGTGTCAACGACAGTCCGAAGGACTGAGCATGCGCACGAGTCAGGAGTACACCAAAGAGGTGCGTACAGACAGCCACAGGTTGCGGGAGCAGCCAGGAAGCCCCAACCCAGTTTTCCCTAAACTCTGAAATTTCTCTGCCATTTCCCGGCGAAAGTCTGTCAATTTTTTAGGACAAGTGCGCAATATAGAGTGTTTGGAGCATGCAAAATTTGAAGTTCGTCGGAAAATGTTTCGACCTCCAAATTTGCCGACGTTTGGACCACACTTTGACCAAAATCCCGTCCCAAACTGGGCTGTGTCAACGACAGTCCGAAGGACTGAGCATGCGCACGAGTCAGGAGTACACCAAAGAGGTGCGTACAGACAGCCACAGGTTTCGGGAGCAGCCAGGAAGCCCCAACCCAGTTTTCCCTAAACTCTGAAATTTCTCTGCCATTTCCCGGCGAAAGTCTGTCAATTTTTTAGGACAAGTGCGCAATATAGAGTGTTTGGAGCATGCAAAATTTGAAGTTCGTCGGAAAATGTTTCGACCTCCAAATTTGCCGACGTTTGGACCACACTTTGACCAAAATCCCGTCCCAAACTGGGCCGTGTCAACGACAGTCCGAAGGACTGAGCATGCGCACGAGTCAGGAGTACACCAAAGAGGTGCGTACAGACAGCCACAGGTTGCGGGAGCAGCCAGGAAGCCCTAACCCAGTTTTCCCTAAACTCTGAAATTTCTCTGCCATTTCCCGGCGAAAGTCTGTCAATTTTTTAGGACAAGTGCGCAATATAGAGTGTTTGGAGCATGCAAAATTTGAAGTTCGTCGAAAAATTTTTCGACCTCCAAATTTGCCGACGTTTGGACCACACTTTGACCAAAATCCCGTCCCAAACTGGGCCGTGTCAACGACAGTCCGAAGGACTGAGCATGCGCACGAGTCAGGAGTACACCAAAGAGGTGCGTACAGACAGCCACAGGTTGCGGGAGCAGCCAGGAAGCCCTAACCCAGTTTTCCCTAAACTCTGAAATTTCTCTGCCATTTCCCGGCGAAAGTCTGTCAATTTTTTAGGACAAGTGCGCAATATAGAGTGTTTGGAGCATGCAAAATTTGAAGTTCGTCGGAAAATTTTTCGACCTCCAAATTTGCCGACGTTTGGACCACACTTTGACCTAAATCCCGTCCCAAACTGGGCCGTGTCAACGACAGTCCGAAGGTCTGAGCATGCGCACGAGTCAGGAGTACACCAAAGAGGTGCGTACAGACAGCCACAGGTTGCGGGAGCAGCCAGGAAGCCCCAACCCAGTTTTCCCTAAACTCTGAAATTTCTCTGCCATTTCCCGGCGAAAGTCTGTCATTTTTTTTAGGACAAGTGCGCAATATAGAGTGTTTGGAGCATGCAAAATTTGAAGTTCGTCGGAAAATTTTTCGACCTCCAAATTTGCCGACGTTTGGACCACACTTTGACCAAAATCCCGTCCCAAACTGGGCCGTGTCAACGACAGTCCGAAGGACTGAGCATGCGCACGAGTCAGGAGTACACCAAAGAGGTGCGTACAGACAGCCACAGGTTGCGGGAGCAGCCAGGAAGCCCCAACCCAGTTTTCCCTAAACTCTGAAATTTCTCTGCCATTTCCCGGCGAAAGTCTGTCAATTTTTTAGGACAAGTGCGCAAAATAGAGTGTTTGGAGCATGCAAAATTTGAAGTTCGTCGGAAAATGTTTCGACCTCCAAATTTGCCGACGTTTGGACCACACTTTGACCAAAATCCCGTCCCAAACTGGGCCGTGTCAACGACAGTCCGAAGGACTGAGCATGCGCACGAGTCAGGAGTACACCAAAGAGGTGCGTACAGACAGCCACAGGTTGCGGGAGCAGCCAGGAAGCCCTAACCCAGGCGTTCCAAACACCCGAACGGTTTGTTAACGTTGGCGGCAACGTTTGCTCATGTGGAATGGATTGTTTGCCCAAATACATTGTCAAGATGGCGGCGCCCACAGCCACAACAATCGTACCGACGTTGTAATGTGGCTTTCCGCTGCTTTCCAATTTTTTGAAGAGATGTGACACGTTGCTATTGATTGTGTATCGCCAGCGATAAGGAGAAAACCACGAAAGGTGCAATTTATTTGTCATTTTCCAATTTGCAAAACATCGTCAGTCGTCTTTCATGTCGCGTGTGCCATTTTGAAATGCCTAGTGAACATGGCGAACAACTCAAAAGTTTGTTGGCCAACGTTGGCGAACGTTGGTGGCGCACATTGCGTTCCACTCGAATTGTTGGCCAACGTTGCCAACGTTTGCAAACGTTCGCGTGTTTGGAACGCAGCCCAGTTTTCCCTAAACTCTGAAATTTCTCTGCCATTTCCCGGCGAAAGTCTGTCAATTTTTTAGGACAAGTGCGCAATATCGAGTGTTTGGAGCATGCAAAATCTGAAGTTCGTCGGAAAATTTTTCGACCTCCAAATTTGCCGACGTTTGGACCACACATTGACCAAAATCCCGTCCCAAACTGGGCCGTGTCAACGACAGTCCGAAGGACTGAGCATGCGCACGAGTCAGGAGTACACCAAAGAGGTGCGTACAGACAGCCACAGGTTGCGGGAGCAGCCAGGAAGCCCCAACCCAGTTTTCCCTAAACTCTGAAATTTCTCTGCCATTTCCCGGCGAAAGTCTGTCAATTTTGTAGGACAAGTGCGCAAAATAGAGTGTTTGGAACATGCAAAATTTGAAGTTCGTCTGAAAATTTTTCGACCTCCAAATTTGCCGACGTTTGGACCACACTTTGACCAAAATCCCGTCCCAAACTGGGCCGTGTCAACGACAGTCCGAAGGACTGAGCATGCGCACGAGTCAGGAGTACACCAAAGAGGTGCGTACAGACAGCCACAGGTTGCGGGAGCAGCCAGGAAGCCCTAACCCAGTTTTCCCTAAACTCTGAAATTTCTCTGCCATTTCCCGGCGAAAGTCTGTCAATTTTTTAGGACAAGTGCGCAATATAGAGTGTTTGGAGCATGCTAAATTTGAAGTTCGTCGGAAAATTTTCGACCTCCAAATTTGCCGACGTTTGGACCACACTTTGACCAAAATCCCGTCCCAAACTGGGCCGTGTCAACGACAGTCCGAAGGACTGAGCATGCGCACGAGTCAGGAGTACACCAAAGAGGTGCGTACAGACAGCCACAGGTTGCGGGAGCAGCCAGGAAGCCCCAACCCAGTTTTCCCTAAACTCTGAAATTTCTCTGCCATTTCCCGGCGAAAGTCTGTCAATTTTTTAGGACAAGTGCGCAATATAGAGTGTTTGGAGCATGCAAAATTTGAAGTTCGTCGGAAAATGTTTCGACCTCCAAATTTGCCGACGTTTGGACCACACTTTGACCAAAATCCCGTCCCAAACTGGGCTGTGTCAACGACAGTCCGAAGGACTGAGCATGCGCACGAGTCAGGAGTACACCAAAGAGGTGCGTACAGACAGCCACAGGTTTCGGGAGCAGCCAGGAAGCCCCAACCCAGTTTTCCCTAAACTCTGAAATTTCTCTGCCATTTCCCGGCGAAAGTCTGTCAATTTTTTAGGACAAGTGCGCAATATAGAGTGTTTGGAGCATGCAAAATTTGAAGTTCGTCGGAAAATGTTTCGACCTCCAAATTTGCCGACGTTTGGACCACACTTTGACCAAAATCCCGTCCCAAACTGGGCCGTGTCAACGACAGTCCGAAGGACTGAGCATGCGCACGAGTCAGGAGTACACCAAAGAGGTGCGTACAGACAGCCACAGGTTGCGGGAGCAGCCAGGAAGCCCTAACCCAGTTTTCCCTAAACTCTGAAATTTCTCTGCCATTTCCCGGCGAAAGTCTGTCAATTTTTTAGGACAAGTGCGCAATATAGAGTGTTTGGAGCATGCAAAATTTGAAGTTCGTCGAAAAATTTTTCGACCTCCAAATTTGCCGACGTTTGGACCACACTTTGACCAAAATCCCGTCCCAAACTGGGCCGTGTCAACGACAGTCCGAAGGACTGAGCATGCGCACGAGTCAGGAGTACACCAAAGAGGTGCGTACAGACAGCCACAGGTTGCGGGAGCAGCCAGGAAGCCCTAACCCAGTTTTCCCTAAACTCTGAAATTTCTCTGCCATTTCCCGGCGAAAGTCTGTCAATTTTTTAGGACAAGTGCGCAATATAGAGTGTTTGGAGCATGCAAAATTTGAAGTTCGTCGGAAAATTTTTCGACCTCCAAATTTGCCGACGTTTGGACCACACTTTGACCTAAATCCCGTCCCAAACTGGGCCGTGTCAACGACAGTCCGAAGGTCTGAGCATGCGCACGAGTCAGGAGTACACCAAAGAGGTGCGTACAGACAGCCACAGGTTGCGGGAGCAGCCAGGAAGCCCCAACCCAGTTTTCCCTAAACTCTGAAATTTCTCTGCCATTTCCCGGCGAAAGTCTGTCATTTTTTTTAGGACAAGTGCGCAATATAGAGTGTTTGGAGCATGCAAAATTTGAAGTTCGTCGGAAAATTTTTCGACCTCCAAATTTGCCGACGTTTGGACCACACTTTGACCAAAATCCCGTCCCAAACTGGGCCGTGTCAACGACAGTCCGAAGGACTGAGCATGCGCACGAGTCAGGAGTACACCAAAGAGGTGCGTACAGACAGCCACAGGTTGCGGGAGCAGCCAGGAAGCCCCAACCCAGTTTTCCCTAAACTCTGAAATTTCTCTGCCATTTCCCGCGAAAGTCTGTCAATTTTTTAGGACAAGTGCGCAAAATAGAGTGTTTGGAGCATGCAAAATTTGAAGTTCGTCGGAAAATGTTTCGACCTCCAAATTTGCCGACGTTTGGACCACACTTTGACCAAAATCCCGTCCCAAACTGGGCCGTGTCAACGACAGTCCGAAGGACTGAGCATGCGCACGAGTCAGGAGTACACCAAAGAGGTGCGTACAGACAGCCACAGGTTGCGGGAGCAGCCAGGAAGCCCTAACCCAGGCGTTCCAAACACCCGAACGGTTTGTTAACGTTGGCGGCAACGTTTGCTCATGTGGAATGGATTGTTTGCCCAAATACATTGTCAAGATGGCGGCGCCCACAGCCACAACAATCGTACCGACGTTGTAATGTGGCTTTCCGCTGCTTTCCAATTTTTTGAAGAGATGTGACACGTTGCTATTGATTGTGTATCGCCAGCGATAAGGAGAAAACCACGAAAGGTGCAATTTATTTGTCATTTTCCAATTTGCAAAACATCGTCAGTCGTCTTTCATGTCGCGTGTGCCATTTTGAAATGCCTAGTGAACATGGCGAACAACTCAAAAGTTTGTTGGCCAACGTTGGCGAACGTTGGTGGCGCACATTGCGTTCCACTCGAATTGTTGGCCAACGTTGCCAACGTTTGCAAACGTTCGCGTGTTTGGAACGCAGCCCAGTTTTCCCTAAACTCTGAAATTTCTCTGCCATTTCCCGGCGAAAGTCTGTCAATTTTTTAGGACAAGT
This sequence comes from Henricia sp. BOLD:AAB3569, assembly GCA_037783545.1. Taxonomy (NCBI): domain Eukaryota; kingdom Metazoa; phylum Echinodermata; class Asteroidea; order Spinulosida; family Echinasteridae; genus Henricia; species Henricia sp. BOLD:AAB3569. Next base: position 29,490 of record JBBELK010001502.1, on the reverse strand, counting down.
GCGCAATATCGAGTGTTTGGAGCATGCAAAATCTGAAGTTCGTCGGAAAATTTTTCGACCTCCAAATTTGCCGACGTTTGGACCACACATTGACCAAAATCCCGTCCCAAACTGGGCCGTGTCAACGACAGTCCGAAGGACTGAGCATGCGCACGAGTCAGGAGTACACCAAAGAGGTGCGTACAGACAGCCACAGGTTGCGGGAGCAGCCAGGAAGCCCCAACCCAGTTTTCCCTAAACTCTGAAATTTCTCTGCCATTTCCCGGCGAAAGTCTGTCAATTTTGTAGGACAAGTGCGCAAAATAGAGTGTTTGGAACATGCAAAATTTGAAGTTCGTCTGAAAATTTTTCGACCTCCAAATTTGCCGACGTTTGGACCACACTTTGACCAAAATCCCGTCCCAAACTGGGCCGTGTCAACGACAGTCCGAAGGACTGAGCATGCGCACGAGTCAGGAGTACACCAAAGAGGTGCGTACAGACAGCCACAGGTTGCGGGAGCAGCCAGGAAGCCCTAACCCAGTTTTCCCTAAACTCTGAAATTTCTCTGCCATTTCCCGGCGAAAGTCTGTCAATTTTTTAGGACAAGTGCGCAATATAGAGTGTTTGGAGCATGCAAAATTTGAAGTTCGTCGGAAAATTTTTCGACCTCCAAATTTGCCGACGTTTGGACCACACTTTGACCTAAATCCCGTCCCAAACTGGGCCGTGTCAACGACAGTCCGAAGGTCTGAGCATGCGCACGAGTCAGGAGTACACCAAAGAGGTGCGTACAGACAGCCACAGGTTGCGGGAGCAGCCAGGAAGCCCCAACCCAGTTTTCCCTAAACTCTGAAATTTCTCTGCCATTTCCCGGCGAAAGTCTGTCATTTGTTCAGGACAAGTGCGCAATATAGAGTGTTTGGAGCATGCAAAATTTGAAGTTCGTCGGAAAATTTTTCGACCTCCAAATTTGCCGACGTTTGGACCACACTTTGACCAAAATCCCGTCCCAAACTGGGCCGTGTCAACGACAGTCCGAAGGACTGAGCATGCGCACGAGTCAGGAGTACACCAAAGAGGTGCGTACAGACAGCCACAGGTTGCGGGAGCAGCCAGGAAGCCCCAACCCAGTTTTCCCTAAACTCTGAAATTTCTCTGCCATTTCCCGGCGAAAGTCTGTCAATTTTTTAGGACAAGTGCGCAAAATAGAGTGTTTGGAGCATGCAAAATTTGAAGTTCGTCGGAAAATGTTTCGACCTCCAAATTTGCCGACGTTTGGACCACACTTTGACCAAAATCCCGTCCCAAACTGGGCCGTGTCAACGACAGTCCGAAGGACTGAGCATGCGCACGAGTCAGGAGTACACCAAAGAGGTGCGTACAGACAGCCACAGGTTGCGGGAGCAGCCAGGAAGCCCTAACCCAGGGCTGCGTTCCAAACACCCGAACGGTTTGTTAACGTTGGCGGCAACGTTTGCTCATGTGGAATGGATTGTTTGCCAAAATACATTGTCAAGATGGCGGCGCCCACAGCCACAACAATCGTACCGACGTTGTAATGTGGCTTTCCGCTGCTTTCCAATTTTTTGAAGAGATGTGACACGTTGCTATTGATTGTGTATCGCCAGCGATAAGGAGAAAACCACGAAAGGTGCAATTTATTTGTCATTTTCCAATTTGCAAAACATCGTCAGTCGTCTTTCATGTCGCGTGTGCCATTTTGAAATGCCTAGTGAACATGGCGAACAACTCAAAAGTTTGTTGGCCAACGTTGGCGAACGTTGGTGGCGCACATTGCGTTCCACTCGAATTGTTGGCCAACGTTGCCAACGTTTGCAAACGTTCGCGTGTTTGGAATGCAGCCCAGTTTTCCCTAAACTCTGAAATTTCTCTGCCATTTCCCGGCGAAAGTCTGTCAATTTTTTAGGACAAGTGCGCAATATCGAGTGTTTGGAGCATGCAAAATTTGAAGTTCGTCGGAAAATTTTTCGACCTCCAAATTTGCCGACGTTTGGACCACACATTGACCAAAATCCCGTCCCAAACTGGGCCGTGTCAACGACAGTCCAAAGGACTGAGCATGCGCACGAGTCAGGAGTACACCAAAGAGGTGCGTACAGACAGCCACAGGTTGCGGGAGCAGCCAGGAAGCCCTAACCCAGTTTTCCCTAAACTCTGAAATTTCTCTGCCATTTCCCGGCGAAAGTCTGTCAATTTTTTAGGACAAGTGCGCAATATAGAGTGTTTGGAGCATGCAAAATTTGAAGTTCGTCGGAAAATGTTTCGACCTCCAAATTTGCCGACGTTTGGACCACACTTTGACCAAAATCCCGTCCCAAACTGGGCCGTGTCAACGACAGTCCGAAGGACTGAGCATGCGCACGAGTCAGGAGTACACCAAAGAGGTGCGTACAGACAGCCACAGGTTGCGGGAGCAGCCAGGAAGCCCTAACCCAGTTTTCCCTAAACTCTGAAATTTCTCTGCCATTTCCCGGCGAAAGTCTGTCAATTTTTTAGGACAAGTGCGCAATATAGAGTGTTTGGAGCATGCAAAATTTGAAGTTCGTCGGAAAATTTTTCGACCTCCAAATTTGCCGACGTTTGGACCACACTTTGACCAAAATCCCGTCCCAAACTGGGCCGTGTCAACGACAGTCCGAAGGACTGAGCATGCGCACGAGTCAGGAGTACACCAAAGAGGTGCGTACAGACAGCCACAGGTTGCGGGAGCAGCCAGGAAGCCCCAACCCAGTTTTCCCTAAACTCTGAAATTTCTCTGCCATTTCCCGGCGAAAGTCTGTCAATTTTGTAGGACAAGTGCGCAAAATAGAGTGTTTGGAACATGCAAAATTTGAAGTTCGTCTGAAAATTTTTCGACCTCCAAATTTGCCGACGTTTGGACCACACTTTGACCAAAATCCCGTCCCAAACTGGGCCGTGTCAACGACAGTCCGAAGGACTGAGCATGCGCACGAGTCAGGAGTACACCAAAGAGGTGCGTACAGACAGCCACAGGTTGCGGGAGCAGCCAGGAAGCCCTAACCCAGTTTTCCCTAAACTCTGAAATTTCTCTGCCATTTCCCGGCGAAAGTCTGTCAATTTTATAGGACAAGTGCGCAATATAGAGTGTTTGGAGCATGCAAAATTTGAAGTTCGTCGGAAAATTTTTCGACCTCCAAATTTGCCGACGTTTGGACCACACTTTGACCTAAATCCCGTCCCAAACTGGGCCGTGTCAACGACAGTCCGAAGGTCTGAGCATGCGCACGAGTCAGGAGTACACCAAAGAGGTGCGTACAGACAGCCACAGGTTGCGGGAGCAGCCAGGAAGCCCCAACCCAGTTTTCCCTAAACTCTGAAATTTCTCTGCCATTTCCCGGCGAAAGTCTGTCATTTTTTTAGGACAAGTGCGCAATATAGAGTGTTTGGAGCATGCAAAATTTGAAGTTCGTCGGAAAATTTTTCGACCTCAAAATTTGCCGACGTTTGGAGCACACTTTGACCAAAATCCCGTCCCAAACTGGGCCGTGTCAACGACAGTCCGAAGGACTGAGCATGCGCACGAGTCAGGAGTACACCAAAGAGGTGCGTACAGACAGCCACAGGTTGCGGGAGCAGCCAGGAAGCCCCAACCCAGTTTTCCCTAAACTCTGAAATTTCTCTGCCATTTCCCGGCGAAAGTCTGTCAATTTTTTAGGACAAGTGCGCAAAATTTGAAGTTCGTCGGAAAATGTTTCGACCTCCAAATTTGCCGACGTTTGGACCACACTTTGACCAAAATCCCGTCCCAAACTGGGCCGTGTCAACGACAGTCCGAAGGACTGAGCATGCGCACGAGTCAGGAGTACACCAAAGAGGTGCGTACAGACAGCCACAGGTTGCGGGAGCAGCCAGGAAGCCCTAACCCAGGGCTGCGTTCCAAACACCCGAACGGTTTGTTAACGTTGGCGGCAACGTTTGCTCATGTGGAATGGATTGTTTGCCCAAATACATTGTCAAGATGGCGGCGCCCACAGCCACAACAATCGTACCGACGTTGTAATGTGGCTTTCCGCTGCTTTCCAATTTTTTGAAGAGATGTGACACGTTGCTATTGATTGTGTATCGCCAGCGATAAGGAGAAAACCACGAAAGGTGCAATTTATTTGTCATTTTCCAATTTGCAAAACATCGTCAGTCGTCTTTCATGTCGCGTGTGCCATTTTGAAATGCCTAGTGAACATGGCGAACAACTCAAAAGTTTGTTGGCCAACGTTGGCGAACGTTGGTGGCGCACATTGCGTTCCACTCGAATTGTTGGCCAACGTTGCCAACGTTTGCAAACGTTCGCGTGTTTGGAACGCAGCCCAGTTTTCCCTAAACTCTGAAATTTCTCTGCCATTTCCCGGCGAAAGTCTGTCAATTTTTTAGGACAAGTGCGCAATATCGAGTGTTTGGAGCATGCACAATCTGAAGTTCGTCGGAAAATTTTTCGACCTCCAAATTTGCCGACGTTTGGACCACACATTGACCAAAATCCCGTCCCAAACTGGGCCGTGTCAACGACAGTCCGAAGGACTGAGCATGCGCACGAGTCAGGAGTACACCAAAGAGGTGCGTACAGACAGCCACAGGTTGCGGGAGCAGCCAGGAAGCCCCAACCCAGTTTTACCTAAACTCTGAAATTTCTCTGCCATTTCCCGGCGAAAGTCTGTCAATTTTGTAGGACAAGTGCGCAAAATAGAGTGTTTGGAACATGCAAAATTTGAAGTTCGTCTGAAAATTTTTCGACCTCCAAATTTGCCGACGTTTGGACCACACTTTGACCAAAATCCCGTCCCAAACTGGGCCGTGTCAACGACAGTCCGAAGGACTGAGCATGCGCACGAGTCAGGAGTACACCAAAGAGGTGCGTACAGACAGCCACAGGTTGCGGGAGCAGCCAGGAAGCCCTAACCCAGTTTTCCCTAAACTCTGAAATTTCTCTGCCATTTCCCGGCGAAAGTCTGTCAATTTTTTAGGACAAGTGCGCAATATAGAGTGTTTGGAGCATGCAAAATTTGAAGTTCGTCGGAAAATTTTTCGACCTCCAAATTTGCCGACGTTTGGACCACACTTTGACCTAAATCCCGTCCCAAACTGGGCCGTGTCAACGACAGTCCGAAGGTCTGAGCATGCGCACGAGTCAGGAGTACACCAAAGAGGTGCGTACAGACAGCCCCAGGTTGCGGGAGCAGCCAGGAAGCCCCAACCCAGTTTTCCCTAAACTCTGAAATTTCTCTGCCATTTCCCGGCGAAAGTCTGTCATTTTTTTAGGACAAGTGCGCAATATAGAGTGTTTGGAGCATGCAAAATTTGAAGTTCGTCGGAAAATTTTTCGACCTCCAAATTTGCCGACGTTTGGACCACACTTTGACCAAAATCCCGTCCCAAACTGGGCCGTGTCAACGACAGTCCGAAGGACTGAGCATGCGCACGAGTCAGGAGTACACCAAAGAGGTGCGTACAGACAGCCACAGGTTGCGGGAGCAGCCAGGAAGCCCCAACCCAGTTTTCCCTAAACTCTGAAATTTCTCTGCCATTTCCCGGCGAAAGTCTGTCAATTTTTTAGGACAAGTGCGCAAAATAGAGTGTTTGGAGCATGCAAAATTTGAAGTTCGTCGGAAAATGTTTCGACCTCCAAATTTGCCGACGTTTGGACCACACTTTGACCAAAATCCCGTCCCAAACTGGGCCGTGTCAACGACAGTCCGAAGGACTGAGCATGCGCACGAGTCAGGAGTACACCAAAGAGGTGCGTACAGACAGCCACAGGTTGCGGGAGCAGCCAGGAAGCCCTAACCCAGGGCTGCGTTCCAAACACCCGAACGGTTTGTTAACGTTGGCGGCAACGTTTGCTCATGTGGAATGGATTGTTTGCCAAAATACATTGTCAAGATGGCGGCGCCCACAGCCACAACAATCGTACCGACGTTGTAATGTGGCTTTCCGCTGCTTTCCAATTTTTTGAAGAGATGTGACACGTTGCTATTGATTGTGTATCGCCAGCGATAAGGAGAAAACCACGAAAGGTGCAATTTATTTGTCATTTTCCAATTTGCAAAACATCGTCAGTCGTCTTTCATGTCGCGTGTGCCATTTTGAAATGCCTAGTGAACATGGCGAACAACTCAAACGTTTGTTGGCCAACGTTGGCGAACGTTGGTGGCGCACATTGCGTTCCACTCGAATTGTTGGCCAACGTTGCCAACGTTTGCAAACGTTCGCGTGTTTGGAACGCAGCCCAGTTTTCCCTAAACTCTGAAATTTATCTGCCATTTCCCGGCGAAAGTCTGTCAATTTTTTAGGACAAGTGCGCAATATCGAGTGTTTGGAGCATGCAAAATTTGAAGTTCGTCGGAAAATTTTTCGACCTCCAAATTTGCCGACGTTTGGACCACACATTGACCAAAATCCCGTCCCAAACTGGGCCGTGTCAACGACAGTCCGAAGGACTGAGCATGCGCACGAGTCAGGAGTACACCAAAGAGGTGCGTACAGACAGCCACAGGTTGCGGGAGCAGCCAGGAAGCCCTAACCCAGTTTTCCCTAAACTCTGAAATTTCTCTGCCATTTCCCGGCGAAAGTCTGTCAATTTTTTAGGACAAGTGCGCAATATAGAGTGTTTGGAGCATGCAAAATTTGAAGTTCGTCGGAAAATTTGTCGACCTCCAAATTTGCCGACGTTTGGACCACACTTTGACAAAAATCCCGTCCCAAACTGGGCCGTGTCAACGACAGTCCGAAGGTCTGAGCATGCGCACGAGTCAGGAGTACACCAAAGAGGTGCGTACAGACAGCCACAGGTTGCGGGAGCAGCCAGGAAGCCCCAACCCAGTTTTCCCTAAACTCTGAAATTTCTCTGCCATTTCCCGGCGAAAGTCTGTCATTTTTTTAGGACAAGTGCGCAATATAGAGTGTTTGGAGCATGCAAAATTTGAAGTGCGTCGGAAAATTTTTCGACCTCCAAATTTGCCGACGTTTGGACCACACTTTGACCAAAATCCCGTCCCAAACTGGGCCGTGTCAACGACAGTCCGAAGGACTGAGCATGCGCACGAGTCAGGAGTACACCAAAGAGGTGCGTACAGACAGCCACAGGTTGCGGGAGCAGCCAGGAAGCCCCAACGCAGTTTTCCCTAAACTCTGAAATTTCTCTGCCATTTCCCGGCGAAAGTCTGTCAATTTTTTAGGACAAGTGCGCAAAATAGAGTGTTTGGAGCATGCAAAATTTGAAGTTCGTCGGAAAATGTTTCGACCTCCAAATTTGCCGACGTTTGGACCACACTTTGACCAAAATCCCGTCCCAAACTGGGCCGTGTCAACGACAGTCCGAAGGACTGAGCATGCGCACGAGTCAGGAGTACACCAAAGAGGTGCGTACAGACAGCCACAGGTTGCGGGAGCAGCCAGGAAGCCCTAACCCAGGGCTGCGTTCCAAACACCCGAACGGTTTGTTAACGTTGGCGGCAACGTTTGCTCATGTGGAATGGATTGTTTGCCAAAATACATTGTCAAGATGGCGGCGCCCACAGCCACAACAATCGTACCGACGTTGTAATGTGGCTTTCCGCTGCTTTCCAATTTTTTGAAGAGATGTGACACGTTGCTATTGATTGTGTATCGCCAGCGATAAGGAGAAAACCACGAAAGGTGCAATTTATTTGTCATTTTCCAATTTGCAAAACATCGTCAGTCGTCTTTCATGTCGCGTGTGCCATTTTGAAATGCCTAGTGAACATGGCGAACAACTCAAAAGTTTGTTGGCCAACGTTGGCGAACGTTGGTGGCGCACATTGCGTTCCACTCGAATTGTTGGCCAACGTTGCCAACGTTTGCAAACGTTCGCGTGTTTGGAACGCAGCCCAGTTTTCCCTAAACTCTGAAATTTATCTGCCATTTCCCGGCGAAAGTCTGTCAATTTTTTAAGACAAGTGCGCAATATAGAGTGTTTGGAGCATGCAAAATTTGAAGTTCGTCGGAAAATTTGTCGACCTCCAAATTTGCCGACGTTTGGACCACACTTTGACCAAAATCCCGTCCCAAACTGGGCCGTGTCAACGACAGTCCGAAGGTCTGAGCATGCGCACGAGTCAGGAGTACACCAAAGAGGTGCGTACAGACAGCCACAGGTTGCGGGAGCAGCCAGGAAGCCCCAACCCAGTTTTCCCTAAACTCTGAAATTTCTCTGCCATTTCCGGGCGAAAGTCTGTCATTTTTTTAGGACAAGTGCGCAATATAGAGTGTTTGGAGCATGCAAAATTTGAAGTGCGTCGGAAAATTTTTCGACCTCCAAATTTGCCGACGTTTGGACCACACTTTGACCAAAATCCCGTCCCAAACTGGGCCGTGTCAACGACAGTCCGAAGGACTGAGCATGCGCACGAGTCAGGAGTACACCAAAGAGGTGCGTACAGACAGCCACAGGTTGCGGGAGCAGCCAGGAAGCCCTAACCCAGGGCTGCGTTCCAAACACCCGAACGGTTTGTTAACGTTGGCGGCAACGTTTGCTCAAGACATGTGGAATGGATTGTTTGCCAAAATACATTGTCAAGATGGCGGTGCCCACAGCCACAACAATCGTACCGACGTTGTAATGTGGCTTTCCGCTGCTTTCCAATTTTTTGAAGAGATGTGACACGTTGCTATTGATTGTGTATCGCCAGCGATAAGGAGAAAACCACGAAAGGTGCAATTTATTTGTCATTTTCCAATTTGCAAAACATCGTCAGTCGTCTTTCATGTCGCGTGTGCCATTTTGAAATGCCTAGTGAACATGGCGAACAACTCAAAAGTTTGTTGGCCAACGTTGGCGAACGTTGGTGGCGCACATTGCGTTCCACTCGAATTGTTGGCCAACGTTGCCAACGTTTGCAAACGTTCGCGTGTTTGGAACGCAGCCCAGTTTTCCCTAAACTCTGAAATTTCTCTGCCATTTCCCGGCGAAAGTCTGTCAATTTTTTAGGACAAGTGCGCAAAATAGAGTGTTTGGAACATGCAAAATTTGAAGTTCGTCGGAAAATTTTTCGACCTCCAAATTTGCCGACATTTGGACCACACTTTGACCAAAATCCCGTCCCAAACTGGGCCGTGTCAACGACAGTCCGAAGGACTGAGCATGCGCACGAGTCAGGAGTACACCAAAGAGGTGCGTACAGACAGCCACAGGTTGCGGGAGCAGCCAGGAAGCCCCAACCCAGTTTTCCCTAAACTCTGAAATTTCTCTGCCATTTCCCGGCGAAAGTCTGTCAATTTTTTAGGACAAGTGCGCAATATAAAGTGTTTGGAGCATGCAAAATTCGAAGTTCGTTGGACAATTTTTCGACCTCCAAATTTGCCGACGTTTGGACCACACTTTGACCAAAATCCCGTCCCAAACTGGGCCGTGTCAACGACAGTCCGAAGGACTGAGCATGCGCACGAGTCAGGAGTACACCAAAGAGGTGCGTACAGACAGCCACAGGTTGCGGGAGCAGCCAGGAAGCCCTAACCCAGTTTTCCCTAAACTCTGAAATTTCTCTGCCATTTCCCGGCGAAAGTCTGTCAATTTTTTAGGACAAGTGCGCAATATAGAGTGTTTGGAGCATGCAAAATTTGAAGTTCGTCGGAAAATTTTTCGACCTCCAAATTTGCCGACGTTTGGACCACACTTTGACCAAAATCCCGTCCCAAACTGGGCCGTGTCAACGACAGTGCGAAGGACTGAGCATGCGCACGAGTCAGGAGTACACCAAAGAGGTGCGTACAGACAGCCACAGGTTGCGGGAGCAGCCAGGAAGCCCCAACCCAGTTTTCCCTAAACTCTGAAATTTCTCTGCCATTTCCCGGCGAAAGTCTGTCAATTTTTTAGGACAAGTGCGCAATATAGAGTGTTTGGAGCATGCAAAATTTGAAGTAGGTCGGAAAATTTTTCGACCTCCAAATTTGCCGACGTTTGGACCACACTTTGACCAAAATCCCGTCCCAAACTGGGCCGTGTCAACGACAGTCCGAAGGACTGAGCATGCGCACGAGTCAGGAGTACAACAAAGAGGTGCGTACAGACAGCCACAGGTTGCGGGAGCAGCCAGGAAGCCCCAACCCAGTTTTCCCTAAACTCTGAAATTTCTGTGCCATTTCCCGGCGAAAGTCTGTCAATTTTTTAGGACAAGTGCGCAATATAGAGTGTTTGGAGCATGCAAAATTTGAAGTTCGTCGGAAAATTTTTCGACCTCCAAATTTGCCGACGTTTGGACCACACTTTGACCAAAATCCCGTCCCAAACTGGGCCGTGTCAACGACAGTCCGAAGGACTGAGCATGCGCACGAGTCAGGAGTACACCAAAGAGGTGCGTACAGACAGCCACAGGTTGCGGGAGCAGCCAGGAAGCCCCAACCCAGTTTTCCCTAAACTCTGAAATTTCTCTGCCATTTCCGGGCGAAAGTCTGTCATTTTTTTAGGACAAGTGCGCAATATAGAGTGTTTGGAGCATGCAAAATTTGAAGTAGGTCGGAAAATTTTTCGACCTCCAAATTTGCCGACGTTTGGACCACACTTTGACCAAAATCCCGTCCCAAACTGGGCCGTGTCAACGACAGTCCGAAGGACTGAGCATGCGCACGAGTCAGGAGTACAACAAAGAGGTGCGTACAGACAGCCACAGGTTGCGGGAGCAGCCAGGAAGCCCCAACCCAGTTTTCCCTAAACTCTGAAATTTCTGTGCCATTTCCCGGCGAAAGTCTGTCAATTTTTTAGGACAAGTGCGCAATATAGAGTGTTTGGAGCATGCAAAATTTGAAGTTCGTCGGAAAATTTTTCGACCTCCAAATTTGCCGACGTTTGGACCACACTTTGACCAAAATCCCGTCCCAAACTGGGCCGTGTCAACGACAGTCCGAAGGACTGAGCATGCGCACGAGTCAGGAGTACACCAAAGAGGTGCGTACAGACAGCCACAGGTTGCGGGAGCAGCCAGGAAGCCCCAACCCAGTTTTCCCTAAACTCTGAAATTTCTCTGCCATTTCCGGGCGAAAGTCTGTCATTTTTTTAGGACAAGTGCGCAATATAGAGTGTTTGGAGCATGCAAAATTTGAAGTGCGTCGGAAAATTTTTCGACCTCCAAATTTGCCGACGTTTGGACCACACTTTGACCAAAATCCCGTCCCAAACTGGGCCGTGTCAACGACAGTCCGAAGGACTGAGCATGCGCACGAGTCAGGAGTACACCAAAGAGGTGCGTACAGACAGCCACAGGTTGCGGGAGCAGCCAGGAAGCCCTAACCCAGGGCTGCGTTCCAAACACCCGAACGGTTTGTTAACGTTGGCGGCAACGTTTGCTCATGTGGAATGGATTGTTTGCCAAAATACATTGTCAAGATGGCGGTGCCCACAGCCACAACAATCGTACCGACGTTGTAATGTGGCTTTCCGCTGCTTTCCAATTTTTTGAAGAGATGTGACACGTTGCTATTGATTGTGTATCGCCAGCGATAAGGAGAAAACCACGAAAGGTGCAATTTATTTGTCATTTTCCAATTTGCAAAACATCGTCAGTCGTCTTTCATGTCGCGTGTGCCATTTTGAAATGCCTAGTGAACATGGCGAACAACTCAAAAGTTTGTTGGCCAACGTTGGCGAACGTTGGTGGCGCACATTGCGTTCCACTCGAATTGTTGGCCAACGTTGCCAACGTTTGCAAACGTTCGCGTGTTTGGAACGCAGCCCAGTTTTCCCTAAACTCTGAAATTTCTCTGCCATTTCCCGGCGAAAGTCTGTCAATTTTTTAGGACAAGTGCGCAAAATAGAGTGTTTGGAACATGCAAAATTTGAAGTTCGTCGGAAAATTTTTCGACCTCCAAATTTGCCGACATTTGGACCACACTTTGACCAAAATCCCGTCCCAAACTGGGCCGTGTCAACGACAGTCCGAAGGACTGAGCATGCGCACGAGTCAGGAGTACACCAAAGAGGTGCGTACAGACAGCCACAGGTTGCGGGAGCAGCCAGGAAGCCCCAACCCAGTTTTCCCTAAACTCTGAAATTTCTCTGCCATTTCCCGGCGAAAGTCTGTCAATTTTTTAGGACAAGTGCGCAATATAAAGTGTTTGGAGCATGCAAAATTCGAAGTTCGTCGGAAAATTTTTCGACCTCCAAATTTGCCGACGTTTGGACCACACTTTGACCAAAATCCCGTCCCAAACTGGGCCGTGTCAACGACAGTCCGAAGGACTGAGCATGCGCACGAGTCAGGAGTACACCAAAGAGGTGCGTACAGACAGCCACAGGTTGCGGGAGCAGCCAGGAAGCCCTAACCCAGTTTTCCCTAAACTCTGAAATTTCTCTGCCATTTCCCGGCGAAAGTCTGTCAATTTTTTAGGACAAGTGCGCAATATAGAGTGTTTGGAGCATGCAAAATTTGAAGTTCGTCGGAAAATTTTTCGACCTCCAAATTTGCCGACGTTTGGACCACACTTTGACCAAAATCCCGTCCCAAACTGGGCCGTGTCAACGACAGTGCGAAGGACTGAGCATGCGCACGAGTCAGGAGTACACCAAAGAGGTGCGTACAGACAGCCACAGGTTGCGGGAGCAGCCAGGAAGCCCCAACCCAGTTTTCCCTAAACTCTGAAATTTCTCTGCCATTTCCCGGCGAAAGTCTGTCAATTTTTTAGGACAAGTGCGCAATATAGAGTGTTTGGAGCATGCAAAATTTGAAGTAGGTCGGAAAATTTTTCGACCTCCAAATTTGCCGACGTTTGGACCACACTTTGACCAAAATCCCGTCCCAAACTGGGCCGTGTCAACGACAGTCCGAAGGACTGAGCATGCGCACGAGTCAGGAGTACAACAAAGAGGTGCGTACAGACAGCCACAGGTTGCGGGAGCAGCCAGGAAGCCCCAACCCAGTTTTCCCTAAACTCTGAAATTTCTGTGCCATTTCCCGGCGAAAGTCTGTCAATTTTTTAGGACAAGTGCGCAATATAGAGTGTTTGGAGCATGCAAAATTTGAAGTTCGTCGGAAAATTTTTCGACCTCCAAATTTGCCGACGTTTGGACCACACTTTGACCAAAATCCCGTCCCAAACTGGGCCGTGTCAACGACAGTCCGAAGGACTGAGCATGCGCACGAGTCAGGAGTACACCAAAGAGGTGCGTACAGACAGCCACAGGTTGCGGGAGCAGCCAGGAAGCCCCAACCCAGTTTTCCCTAAACTCTGAAATTTCTCTGCCATTTCCCGGCGAAAGTCTGTCAATTTTTTAGGACAAGTGCGCAATATAAAGTGTTTGGAGCATGCAAAATTCGAAGTTCGTCGGAAAATTTTTCGACCTCCAAATTTGCCGACGTTTGGACCACACTTTGACCAAAATCCCGTCCCAAACTGGGCCGTGTCAACGACAGTCCGAAGGACTGAGCATGCGCACGAGTCAGGAGTACAACAAAGAGGTGCGTACAGACAGCCACAGGTTGCGGGAGCAGCCAGGAAGCCCCAACCCAGTTTTCCCTAAACTCTGAAATTTCTGTGCCATTTCCCGGCGAAAGTCTGTCAATTTTTTAGGACAAGTGCGCAATATAGAGTGTTTGGAGCATGCAAAATTTGAAGTTCGTCGGAAAATTTTTCGACCTCCAAATTTGCCGACGTTTGGACCACACTTTGACCAAAATCCCGTCCCAAACTGGGCCGTGTCAACGACAGTCCGAAGGACTGAGCATGCGCACGAGTCAGGAGTACACCAAAGAGGTGCGTACAGACAGCCACAGGTTGCGGGAGCAGCCAGGAAGCCCCAACCCAGTTTTCCCTAAACTCTGAAATTTCTCTGCCATTTCCCGGCGAAAGTCTGTCAATTTTTTAGGACAAGTGCGCAATATAAAGTGTTTGGAGCATGCAAAATTCGAAGTTCGTCGGAAAATTTTTCGACCTCCAAATTTGCCGACGTTTGGACCACACTTTGACCAAAATCCCGTCCCAAACTGGGCCGTGTCAACGACAGTCCGAAGGACTGAGCATGCGCACGAGTCAGGAGTACACCAAAGAGGTGCGTACAGACAGCCACAGGTTGCGGGAGCAGCCAGGAAGCCCCAACCCAGTTTTCCCTAAACTCTGAAATTTCTCTGCCATTTCCCGGCGAAAGTCTGTCAATTTTTTAGGACAAGTGCGCAAAATAAAGTGTTTGGAACATGCAAAATTTGAAGTTCGTCGGGAAAATTTTTCGACCTCCAAATTTGCCGACGTTTGGACCACACTTTGACCAAAATCCCGTCCCAAACTGGGCCGTGTCAACGACAGTCCGAAGGACTGAGCATGCGCACGAGTCAGGAGTACACCAAAGAGGTGCGTACAGACAGCCACAGGTTGCGGGAGCAGCCAGCAAGCCCAAACCCAGTTTTCCCTAAACTCTGAAATTTCTCTGCCATTTCCCGGCGAAAGTCTGTCAATTTTTTAGGACAAGTGCGCAAAATAGAGTGTTTGGAGCATGCAAAATTTGAAGTTCGTCGGAAAATTTTTCGACCTCCAAATTTGCCGACGTTTGGACCACACTTTGACCAAAATCCCGTCCCAAACTGGGCCGTGTCAACGACAGTCCGAAGGACTGAGCATGCGCACGAGTCAGGAGTACACCAAAGAGGTGCGTACAGACAGCCACAGGTTGCGGGAGCAGCCAGGAAGCCCTAACCCAGTTTTCCCTAAACTCTGAAATTTCTCTGCCATTTCCCGGCGAAAGTCTGTCATTTTTTTAGGACAAGTGCGCAATATAGAGTGTTTGGAGCATGCAAAATTTGAAGTTCGTCGGAAAATTTTTCGACCTCCAAATTTGCCGACGTTTGGACCACACTTTGACCAAAATCCCGTCCCAAACTGGGCCGTGTCAACGACAGTCCGAAGGACTGAGCATGCGCACGAGTCAGGAGTACACCAAAGAGGTGCGTACAGACAGCCACAGGTTGCGGGAGCAGCCAGGAAGCCCCAACCCAGTTTTCCCTAAACTCTGAAATTTCTGTGCCATTTCCCGGCGAAAGTCTGTCAATTTTTTAGGACAAGTGCGCAATATAGAGTGTTTGGAGCATGCAAAATTTGAAGTTCGTCGGAAAATTTTCCGACCTACAAATTTGCCGACGTTTGGACCACACTTTGACCAAAATCCCGTCCCAAACTGGGCCGTGTCAACGACAGTCCGAAGGACTGAGCATGCGCACGAGTCAGGAGTACACCAAAGAGGTGCGTACAGACAGCCACAGGTTGCGGGAGCAGCCAGGAAGCCCCAACCCAGTTTTCCCTAAACTCTGAAATTTCTCTGCCATTTCCCGGCGAAAGTCTGTCAATTTTTTAGGACAAGTGCGCAATATAAAGTGTTTGGAGCATGCAAAATTCGAAGTTCGTCGGAAAATTTTTCGACCTCCAAATTTGCCGACGTTTGGACCACACTTTGACCAAAATCCCGTCCCAAACTGGGCCGTGTCAACGACAGTCCGAAGGACTGAGCATGCGCACGAGTCAGGAGTACACCAAAGAGGTGCGTACAGACAGCCACAGGTTGCGGGAGCAGCCAGGAAGCCCCAACCCAGTTTTCCCTAAACTCTGAAATTTCTCTGCCATTTCCCGGCGAAAGTCTGTAAATTTTTTAGGACAAGTGCGCAAAATAGAGTGTTTGGAACATGCAAAATTTGAAGTTCGTCGGAAAATGTTTCGACCTCCAAATTTTCCGACGTTTGGACCACACTTTGACCAAAATCCCGTCCCAAACTGGGCCGTGTCAACGACAGTCCGAAGGACTGAGCATGCGCACGAGTCAGGAGTACACCAAAGAGGTGCGTACAGACAGCCACAGGTTGCGGGAGCAGCCAGGAAGCCCCAACCCAGTTTTCCCTAAACTCTGAAATTTCTCTGCCATTTCCCGGCGAAAGTCTGTCAATTTTTTAGGACAAGTGCGCAAAATAGAGTGTTTGGAACATGCAAAATTTGAAGTTCGTCGGAAAATGTTTCGACCTCCAAATTTGCCGACGTTTGGACCACACTTTGACCAAAATCCCGTCCCAAACTGGGCCGTGTCAACGACAGTCCGAAGGACTGAGCATGCGCACGAGTCAGGAGTACACCAAAGAGGTGCGTACAGACAGCCAGAGGTTGCGGGAGCAGCCAGGAAGCCCAAACCCAGTTTTCCCTAAACTCTGAAATTTCTCTGCCATTTCCCGGCGAAAGTCTGTCAATTTTTTAGGACAAGTGCGCAAAATAGAGTGTTTGGAACATGCAAAATTTGAAGTTCGTCGGAAAATTTTTCGACCTCCAAATTTGCAGACGTTTGGACCACACTTTGACCAAAATCCCGTCCCAAACTGGGCCGTGTCAACGACAGTCCGAAGGACTGAGCATGCGCACGAGTCAGGAGTACACCAAAGAGGTGCGTACAGACAGCCACAGGTTGCGGGAGCAGCCAGGAAGCCCCAACCCAGTTTTCCCTAAACTCTGAAATTTCTCTGCCATTTCCCGGCGAAAGTCTGTCATTTTTTTAGGACAAGTGCGCAATATAGAGTGTTTGGAGCATGCAAAATTTGAAGTTCGTCGGAAAATTTTTCGACCTCCAAATTTGCCGACGTTTGGACCACACTTTGACCAAAATCCCGTCCCAAACTGGGCCGTGTCAACGACAGTCCGAAAGTCTGTCAATTTTTTAGGACAAGTGCGCAAAATAGAGTGTTTGGAACATGCAAAATTTGAAGTTCGTCGGAAAATGTTTCGACCTCCAAATTTGCCGACGTTTGGACCACACTTTGACCAAAATCCCGTCCCAAACTGGGCCGTGTCAACGACAGTCCGAAGGACTGAGCATGCGCACGAGTCAGGAGTACACCAAAGAGGTGCGTACAGACAGCCAGAGGTTGCGGGAGCAGCCAGGAAGCCCAAACCCAGTTTTCCCTAAACTCTGAAATTTCTCTGCCATTTCCCGGCGAAAGTCTGTCAATTTTTAGGACAAGTGCGCAAAATAGAGTGTTTGGAGCATGCAAAATTTGAAGTTCGTCGGAAAATTTTTCGACCTCCAAATTTGCAGACGTTTGGACCACACTTTGACCAAAATCCCGTCCCAAACTGGGCCGTGTCAACGACAGTCCGAAGGACTGAGCATGCGCACGAGTCAGGAGTACACCAAAGAGGTGCGTACAGACAGCCACAGGTTGCGGGAGCAGCCAGGAAGCCCCAACCCAGTTTTCCCTAAACTCTGAAATTTCTCTGCCATTTCCCGGCGAAAGTCTGTCATTTTTTTAGGACAAGTGCGCAATATAGAGTGTTTGGAGCATGCAAAATTTGAAGTTCGTCGGAAAATTTTTCGACCTCCAAATTTGCCGACGTTTGGACCACACTTTGACCAAAATCCCGTCCCAAACTGGGCCGTGTCAACGACAGTCCGAAGGACTGAGCATGCGCACGAGTCAGGAGTACACCAAAGAGGTGCGTACAGACAGCCACAGGTTGCGGGAGCAGCCAGGAAGCCCTAACCCAGTTTTCCCTAAACTCTGAAATTTCTCTGCCATTTCCCGGCGAAAGTCTGTCAATTTTTTAGGACAAGTGCGCAATATAGAGTGTTTGGAGCATGCAAAATTTGAAGTTCGTCGGAAAAATTTTCGACCTCCAAATTTGCCGACGTTTGGACCACACTTTGACCAAAATCCCGTCCCAAACTGGGCCGTGTCAACGACAGTCCGAAGGACTGAGCATGCGCACGAGTCAGGAGTACACCAAAGAGGTGCGTACAGACAGCCACAGGTTGCGGGAGCAGCCAGGAAGCCCCAACCCAGTTTTCCCTAAACTCTGAAATTTCTCTGCCATTTCCCGGCGAAAGTCTGTCAATTTTTTAGGACAAGTGCGCAATATAGAGTGTTTGGAGCATGCAAAATTTGAAGTTCGTCGGAAAATTTTTCGACCTCCAAATTTGCCGACGTTTGGACCACACTTTGACCAAAATCCCGTCCCAAACTGGGCCGTGTCAACGACAGTCCGAAGGACTGAGCATGCGCACGAGTCAGGAGTACACCAAAGAGGTGCGTACAGACAGCCACAGGTTGCGGGAGCAGCCAGGAAGCCCCAACCCAGTTTTCCCTAAACTCTGAAATTTCTCTGCCATTTCCCGGCGAAAGTCTGTCAATTTTTTAGGACAAGTGCGCAATATAGAGTGTTTGGAGCATGCAAAATTTGAAGTTCGTCGGAAAATGTTTCGACCTCCAAATTTGCCGACGTTTGGACCACACTTTGACCAAAATCCCGTCCCAAACTGGGCCGTGTCAACGACAGTCCGAAGGACTGAGCATGCGCACGAGTCAGGAGTACACCAAAGAGGTGCGTACAGACAGCCACAGGTTGCGGGAGCAGCCAGGAAGCCCAAACCCAGTTTTCCCTAAACTCTGAAATTTCTCTGCCATTTCCCGGCGAAAGTCTGTCAATTTTTTAGGACAAGTGCGCAAAATAGAGTGTTTGGAGCATGCAAAATTTGAAGTTCGTCGGAAAATTTTTCGACCTCCAAATTTGCCGACGTTTGGACCACACTTTGACCAAAATCCCGTCCCAAACTGGGCCGTGTCAACGACAGTCCGAAGGACTGAGCATGCGCACGAGTCAGGAGTACACCAAAGAGGTGCGTACAGACAGCCACAGGTTGCGGGAGCAGCCAGGAAGCCCTAACCCAGTTTTCCCTAAACTCTGAAATTTCTCTGCCATTTCCCGGCGAAAGTCTGTCAATTTTTTAGGACAAGTGCGCAAAATAGAGTGTTTGGAGCATGCAAAATTTGAAGTTCGTCAGAAAATGTTTCGACCTCCAAATTTGCCGACGTTTGGACCACACTTTGACCAAAATCCCGTCCCAAACTGGGCCGTGTCAACGACAGTCCGAAGGACTGAGCATGCGCACGAGTCAGGAGTACACCAAAGAGGTGCGTACAGACAGCCACAGGTTGCGGGAGCAGCCAGGAAGCCCCAACCCAGTTTTCCCTAAACTCTGAAATTTCTCTGCCATTTCCCGGCGAAAGTCTGTCATTTTTTTAGGACAAGTGCGCAATATAGAGTCTTTGGAGCATGCAAAATTTGAAGTTCGTCGGAAAATTTTTCGACCTCCAAATTTGCCGACGTTTGGACCACACTTTGACCAAAATCCCGTCCCAAACTGGGCCGTGTCAACGACAGTCCGAAGGACTGAGCATGCGCACGAGTCAGGAGTACACCAAAGAGGTGCGTACAGACAGCCACAGGTTGCGGGAGCAGCCAGGAAGCCCTAACCCAGTTTTCCCTAAACTCTGAAATTTCTCTGCCATTTCCCGGCGAAAGTCTGTCAATTTTTTAGGACAAGTGCGCAATATAGAGTGTTTGGAGCATGCAAAATTTGAAGTTCGTCGGAAAATTTTTCGACCTCCAAATTTGCCGACGTTTGGACCACACTTTGACCAAAATCCCGTCCCAAACTGGGCCGTGTCAACGACAGTCCGAAGGACTGAGCATGCGCACGAGTCAGGAGTACACCAAAGAGGTGCGTACAGACAGCCACAGGTTGCGGGAGCAGCCAGGAAGCCCTAACCCAGGGCTGCGTTCCAAACACCCGAACGGTTTGTTAACGTTGGCGGCAACGTTTGCTCATGTGGAATGGATTGTTTGCCAAAATACATTGTCAAGATGGCGGCGCCCACAGCCACAACAATCGTACCGACGTTGTAATGTGGCTTTCCGCTGCTTTCCAATTTTTTGAAGAGATGTGACACGTTGCTATTGATTGTGTATCGCCAGCGATAAGGAGAAAACCACGAAAGGTGCAATTTATTTGTCATTTTCCAATTTGCAAAACATCGTCAGTCGTCTTTCATGTCGCGTGTGCCATTTTGAAATGCCTAGTGAACATGGCGAACAACTCAAAAGTTTGTTGGCCAACGTTGGCGAACGTTGGTGGCGCACATTGCGTTCCACTCGAATTGTTGGCCAACGTTGCCAACGTTTGCAAACGTTCGCGTGTTTGGAACGCAGCCCAGTTTTCCCTAAACTCTGAAATTTCTCTGCCATTTCCCGGCGAAAGTCTGTCAATTTTTTAGGACAAGTGCGCAAAATAGAGTGTTTGGAACATGCAAAATTTGAAGTTCGTCGGAAAATTTTTCGACCTCCAAATTTGCCGACGTTTGGACCACACATTGACCAAAATCCCGTCCCAAACTGGGCCGTGTCAACGACAGTCCGAAGGACTGAGCATGCGCACGAGTCAGGAGTACACCAAAGAGGTGCGTACAGACAGCCACAGGTTGCGGGAGCAGCCAGGAAGCCCTAACCCAGTTTTCCCTAAACTCTGAAATTTCTCTGCCATTTCCCGGCGAAAGTATGTCAATTTTTTAGGACAAGTGCGCAATATAGAGTGTTTGGAGCATGCTAAATTTGAAGTTCGTCGGAAAATTTTTCGACCTCCAAATTTGCCGACGTTTGGACCACACTTTGACCAAAATCCCGTCCCAAACTGGGCCGTGTCAACGACAGTCCGAAGGACTGAGCATGCGCACGAGTCAGGAGTACACCAAAGAGGTGCGTACAGACAGCCACAGGTTTCGGGAGCAGCCAGGAAGCCCCAACCCAGTTTTCCCTAAACTCTGAAATTTCTCTGCCATTTCCCGGCGAAAGTCTGTCAATTTTTTAGGACAAGTGCGCAATATAGAGTGTTTGGAGCATGCAAAATTTGAAGTTCGTCGGAAAATGTTTCGACCTCCAAATTTGCCGACGTTTGGACCACACTTTGACCAAAATCCCGTCCCAAACTGGGCCGTGTCAACGACAGTCCGAAGGACTGAGCATGCGCACGAGTCAGGAGTACACCAAAGAGGTGCGTACAGACAGCCACAGGTTTCGGGAGCAGCCAGGAAGCCCCAACCCAGTTTTCCCTAAACTCTGAAATTTCTCTGCCATTTCCCGGCGAAAGTCTGTCAATTTTTTAGGACAAGTGCGCAATATAGAGTGTTTGGAGCATGCAAAATTTGAAGTTCGTCGGAAAATGTTTCGACCTCCAAATTTGCCGACGTTTGGACCACACTTTGACCAAAATCCCGTCCCAAACTGGGCCGTGTCAACGACAGTCCGAAGGACTGAGCATGCGCACGAGTCAGGAGTACACCAAAGAGGTGCGTACAGACAGCCACAGGTTGCGGGAGCAGCCAGGAAGCCCCAACCCAGTTTTCCCTAAACTCTGAAATTTCTCTGCCATTTCCCGGCGAAAGTCTGTCAATTTTTTAGGACAAGTGCGCAATATCGAGTGTTTGGAGCATGCAAAATTTGAAGTTCGTCGGAAAATTTTTCGACCTCCAAATTTGCCGACGTTTGGACCACACTTTGACCAAAATCCCGTCCCAAACTGGGCCGTGTCAACGACAGTCCGAAGGACTGAGCATGCGCACGAGTCAGGAGTACACCAAAGAGGTGGGTACAGACAGCCACAGGTTGCGGGAGCAGCCAGGAAGCCCCAACCCAGTTTTCCCTAAACTCTGAAATTTCTCTGCCATTTCCCGGCGAAAGTCTGTCAATTTTTTAGGACAAGTGCGCAATATAGAGTGTTTGGAGCATGCAAAATTTGAAGTTCGTCGGAAAATGTTTCGACCTCCAAATTTGCCGACGTTTGGACCACACTTTGACCAAAATCCCGTCCCAAACTGGGCCGTGTCAACGACAGTCCGAAGGACTGAGCATGCGCACGAGTCAGGAGTACACCAAAGAGGTGCGTACAGACAGCCACAGGTTGCGGGAGCAGCCAGGAAGCCCAAACCCAGTTTTCCCTAAACTCTGAAATTTCTCTGCCATTTCCGGCGAAAGTCTGTCAATTTTTTAGGACAAGTGCGCAAAATAGAGTGTTTGGAGCATGCAAAATTTGAAGTTCGTCGGAAAATTTTTCGACCTCCAAATTTGCCGACGTTTGGACCACACTTTGACCAAAATCCCGTCCCAAACTGGGCCGTGTCAACGACAGTCCGAAGGACTGAGCATGCGCACGAGTCAGGAGTACACCAAAGAGGTGCGTACAGACAGCCACAGGTTGCGGGAGCAGCCAGGAAGCCCTAACCCAGTTTTCCCTAAACTCTGAAATTTCTCTGCCATTTCCCGGCGAAAGTCTGTCAATTTTTTAGGACAAGTGCGCAAAATAGAGTGTTTGGAGCATGCAAAATTTGAAGTTCGTCAGAAAATGTTTCGACCTCCAAATTTGCCGACGTTTGGACCACACTTTGACCAAAATCCCGTCCCAAACTGGGCCGTGTCAACGACAGTCCGAAGGACTGAGCATGCGCACGAGTCAGGAGTACACCAAAGAGGTGCGTACAGACAGCCACAGGTTGCGGGAGCAGCCAGGAAGCCCCAACCCAGTTTTCCCTAAACTCTGAAATTTCTCTGCCATTTCCCGGCGAAAGTCTGTCATTTTTTTAGGACAAGTGCGCAATATAGAGTCTTTGGAGCATGCAAAATTTGAAGTTCGTCGGAAAATTTTTCGACCTCCAAATTTGCCGACGTTTGGACCACACTTTGACCAAAATCCCGTCCCAAACTGGGCCGTGTCAACGACAGTCCGAAGGACTGAGCATGCGCACGAGTCAGGAGTACACCAAAGAGGTGCGTACAGACAGCCACAGGTTGCGGGAGCAGCCAGGAAGCCCTAACCCAGTTTTCCCTAAACTCTGAAATTTCTCTGCCATTTCCCGGCGAAAGTCTGTCAATTTTTTAGGACAAGTGCGCAATATAGAGTGTTTGGAGCATGCAAAATTTGAAGTTCGTCGGAAAATTTTTCGACCTCCAAATTTGCCGACGTTTGGACCACACTTTGACCAAAATCCCGTCCCAAACTGGGCCGTGTCAACGACAGTCCGAAGGACTGAGCATGCGCACGAGTCAGGAGTACACCAAAGAGGTGCGTACAGACAGCCACAGGTTGCGGGAGCAGCCAGGAAGCCCTAACCCAGGGCTGCGTTCCAAACACCCGAACGGTTTGTTAACGTTGGCGGCAACGTTTGCTCATGTGGAATGGATTGTTTGCCAAAATACATTGTCAAGATGGCGGCGCCCACAGCCACAACAATCGTACCGACGTTGTAATGTGGCTTTCCGCTGCTTTCCAATTTTTTGAAGAGATGTGACACGTTGCTATTGATTGTGTATCGCCAGCGATAAGGAGAAAACCACGAAAGGTGCAATTTATTTGTCATTTTCCAATTTGCAAAACATCGTCAGTCGTCTTTCATGTCGCGTGTGCCATTTTGAAATGCCTAGTGAACATGGCGAACAACTCAAAAGTTTGTTGGCCAACGTTGGCGAACGTTGGTGGCGCACATTGCGTTCCACTCGAATTGTTGGCCAACGTTGCCAACGTTTGCAAACGTTCGCGTGTTTGGAACGCAGCCCAGTTTTCCCTAAACTCTGAAATTTCTCTGCCATTTCCCGGCGAAAGTCTGTCAATTTTTTAGGACAAGTGCGCAAAATAGAGTGTTTGGAACATGCAAAATTTGAAGTTCGTCGGAAAATTTTTCGACCTCCAAATTTGCCGACGTTTGGACCACACATTGACCAAAATCCCGTCCCAAACTGGGCCGTGTCAACGACAGTCCGAAGGACTGAGCATGCGCACGAGTCAGGAGTACACCAAAGAGGTGCGTACAGACAGCCACAGGTTGCGGGAGCAGCCAGGAAGCCCTAACCCAGTTTTCCCTAAACTCTGAAATTTCTCTGCCATTTCCCGGCGAAAGTATGTCAATTTTTTAGGACAAGTGCGCAATATAGAGTGTTTGGAGCATGCTAAATTTGAAGTTCGTCGGAAAATTTTTCGACCTCCAAATTTGCCGACGTTTGGACCACACTTTGACCAAAATCCCGTCCCAAACTGGGCCGTGTCAACGACAGTCCGAAGGACTGAGCATGCGCACGAGTCAGGAGTACACCAAAGAGGTGCGTACAGACAGCCACAGGTTGCGGGAGCAGCCAGGAAGCCCCAACCCAGTTTTCCCTAAACTCTGAAATTTCTCTGCCATTTCCCGGCGAAAGTCTGTCAATTTTTTAGGACAAGTGCTCAATATAGAGTGTTTGGAGCATGCAAAATTTGAAGTTCGTCGGAAAATGTTTCGACCTCCAAATTTGCCGACGTTTGGACCACACTTTGACCAAAATCCCGTCCCAAACTGGGCCGTGTCAACGACAGTCCGAAGGACTGAGCATGCGCACGAGTCAGGAGTACACCAAAGAGGTGCGTACAGACAGCCACAGGTTTCGGGAGCAGCCAGGAAGCCCCAACCCAGTTTTCCCTAAACTCTGAAATTTCTCTGCCATTTCCCGGCGAAAGTCTGTCAATTTTTTAGGACAAGTGCGCAATATAGAGTGTTTGGAGCATGCAAAATTTGAAGTTCGTCGGAAAATGTTTCGACCTCCAAATTTGCCGACGTTTGGACCACACTTTGACCAAAATCCCGTCCCAAACTGGGCCGTGTCAACGACAGTCCGAAGGACTGAGCATGCGCACGAGTCAGGAGTACACCAAAGAGGTGCGTACAGACAGCCACAGGTTGCGGGAGCAGCCAGGAAGCCCCAACCCAGTTTTCCCTAAACTCTGAAATTTCTCTGCCATTTCCCGGCGAAAGTCTGTCAATTTTTTAGGACAAGTGCGCAATATCGAGTGTTTGGAGCATGCAAAATTTGAAGTTCGTCGGAAAATTTTTCGACCTCCAAATTTGCCGACGTTTGGACCACACTTTGACCAAAATCCCGTCCCAAACTGGGCCGTGTCAACGACAGTCCGAAGGACTGAGCATGCGCACGAGTCAGGAGTACACCAAAGAGGTGGGTACAGACAGCCACAGGTTGCGGGAGCAGCCAGGAAGCCCCAACCCAGTTTTCCCTAAACTCTGAAATTTCTCTGCCATTTCCAGGCGAAAGTCTGTCAATTTTTTAGGACAAGTGCGCAATATAGAGTGTTTGGAGCATGCAAAATTTGAAGTTCGTCGGAAAATTTTTCGACCTCCAAATTTGCCGACGTTTGGACCACACTTTGACCAAAATCCCGTCCCAAACTGGGCCGTGTCAACGACAGTCCGAAGGACTGAGCATGCGCACGAGTCAGGAGTACACCAAAGAGGTGCGTACAGACAGCCACAGGTTGCGGGAGCAGCCAGGAAGCCCCAACCCAGTTTTCCCTAAACTCTGAAATTTCTCTGCCATTTCCCGGCGAAAGTCTGTCAATTTTTTAGGACAAGTGCGCAATATAGAGTGTTTGGAGCATGCAAAATTTGAAGTTCGTCGGAAAATTTTTCGACCTCCAAATTTGCCGACGTTTGGACCACACTTTGACCAAAATCCCGTCCCAAACTGGGCCGTGTCAACGACAGTCCGAAGGACTGAGCATGCGCACGAGTCAGGAGTACACCAAAGAGGTGCGTACAGACAGCCACAGGTTGCGGGAGCAGCCAGGAAGCCCCAACCCAGTTTTCCCTAAACTCTGAAATTTCTCTGCCATTTCCCGGCGAAAGTCTGTCAATTTTTTAGGACAAGTGCGCAATATAGAGTGTTTGGAGCATGCAAAATTTGAAGTTCGTCGGAAAATTTTTCGACCTCCAAATTTGCCGACGTTTGGACCACACTTTGACCAAAATCCCGTCCCAAACTGGGCCGTGTCAACGACAGTCCGAAGGACTGAGCATGCGCACGAGTCAGGAGTACACCAAAGAGGTGCGTACAGACAGCCACAGGTTGCGGGAGCAGCCAGGAAGCCCCAACCCAGTTTTCCCTAAACTCTGAAATTTCTCTGCCATTTCGCGGCGAAAGTCTGTCAATTTTTTAGGACAAGTGCGCAATATAGAGTGTTTGGAGCATGCAAAATTTGAAGTTCGTCGGAAAATGTTTCGACCTCCAAATTTGCCGACGTTTGGACCACACTTTGACCAAAATCCCGTCCCAAACTGGGCCGTGTCAACGACAGTCCGAAGGACTGAGCATGCGCACGAGTCAGGAGTACACCAAAGAGGTGCGTACAGACAGCCACAGGTTGCGGGAGCAGCCAGGAAGCCCCAACCCAGTTTTCCCTAAACTCTGAAATTTCTCTGCCATTTCCCGGCGAAAGTCTGTCAATTTTTTAGGACAAGTGCGCAATATCGAGTGTTTGGAGCATGCAAAATTTGAAGTTCGTCGGAAAATTTTTCGACCTCCAAATTTGCCGACGTTTGGACCACACTTTGACCAAAATCCCGTCCCAAACTGGGCCGTGTCAACGACAGTCCGAAGGACTGAGCATGCGCACGAGTCAGGAGTACACCAAAGAGGTGGGTACAGACAGCCACAGGTTGCGGGAGCAGCCAGGAAGCCCCAACCCAGTTTTCCCTAAACTCTGAAATTTCTCTGCCATTTCCCGGCGAAAGTCTGTCAATTTTTTAGGACAAGTGCGCAATATCGAGTGTTTGGAGCATGCAAAATTTGAAGTTCGTCGGAAAATTTTTCGACCTCCAAATTTGCCGACGTTTGGACCACACTTTGACCAAAATCCCGTCCCAAACTGGGCCGTGTCAACGACAGTCCGAAGGACTGAGCATGCGCACGAGTCAGGAGTACACCAAAGAGGTGGGTACAGACAGCCACAGGTTGCGGGAGCAGCCAGGAAGCCCCAACCCAGTTTTCCCTAAACTCTGAAATTTCTCTGCCATTTCCAGGCGAAAGTCTGTCAATTTTTTAGGACAAGTGCGCAATATAGAGTGTTTGGAGCATGCAAAATTTGAAGTTCGTCGGAAAATTTTTCGACCTCCAAATTTGCCGACGTTTGGACCACACTTTGACCAAAATCCCGTCCCAAACTGGGCCGTGTCAACGACAGTCCGAAGGACTGAGCATGCGCACGAGTCAGGAGTACACCAAAGAGGTGCGTACAGACAGCCACAGGTTGCGGGAGCAGCCAGGAAGCCCCAACCCAGTTTTCCCTAAACTCTGAAATTTCTCTGCCATTTCCCGGCGAAAGTCTGTCAATTTTTTAGGACAAGTGCGCAATATAGAGTGTTTGGAGCATGCAAAATTTGAAGTTCGTCGGAAAATTTTTCGACCTCCAAATTTGCCGACGTTTGGACCACACTTTGACCAAAATCCCGTCCCAAACTGGGCCGTGTCAACGACAGTCCGAAGGACTGAGCATGCGCACGAGTCAGGAGTACACCAAAGAGGTGGGTACAGACAGCCACAGGTTGCGGGAGCAGCCAGGAAGCCCCAACCCAGTTTTCCCTAAACTCTGAAATTTCTCTGCCATTTCCAGGCGAAAGTCTGTCAATTTTTTAGGACAAGTGCGCAATATAGAGTGTTTGGAGCATGCAAAATTTGAAGTTCGTCGGAAAATTTTTCGACCTCCAAATTTGCCGACGTTTGGACCACACTTTGACCAAAATCCCGTCCCAAACTGGGCCGTGTCAACGACAGTCCGAAGGACTGAGCATGCGCACGAGTCAGGAGTACACCAAAGAGGTGCGTACAGACAGCCACAGGTTGCGGGAGCAGCCAGGAAGCCCCAACCCAGTTTTCCCTAAACTCTGAAATTTCTCTGCCATTTCCCGGCGAAAGTCTGTCAATTTTTTAGGACAAGTGCGCAATATAGAGTGTTTGGAGCATGCAAAATTTGAAGTTCGTCGGAAAATTTTTCGACCTCCAAATTTGCCGACGTTTGGACCACACTTTGACCAAAATCCCGTCCCAAACTGGGCCGTGTCAACGACAGTCCGAAGGACTGAGCATGCGCACGAGTCAGGAGTACACCAAAGAGGTGCGTACAGACAGCCACAGGTTGCGGGAGCAGCCAGGAAGCCCCAACCCAGTTTTCCCTAAACTCTGAAATTTCTCTGCCATTTCCCGGCGAAAGTCTGTCAATTTTTTAGGACAAGTGCGCAATATAGAGTGTTTGGAGCATGCAAAATTTGAAGTTCGTCGGAAAATTTTTCGACCTCCAAATTTGCCGACGTTTGGACCACACTTTGACCAAAATCCCGTCCCAAACTGGGCCGTGTCAACGACAGTCCGAAGGACTGAGCATGCGCACGAGTCAGGAGTACACCAAAGAGGTGCGTACAGACAGCCACAGGTTGCGGGAGCAGCCAGGAAGCCCCAACCCAGTTTTCCCTAAACTCTGAAATTTCTCTGCCATTTCGCGGCGAAAGTCTGTCAATTTTTTAGGACAAGTGCGCAATATAGAGTGTTTGGAGCATGCAAAATTTGAAGTTCGTCGGAAAATGTTTCGACCTCCAAATTTGCCGACGTTTGGACCACACTTTGACCAAAATCCCGTCCCAAACTGGGCCGTGTCAACGACAGTCCGAAGGACTGAGCATGCGCACGAGTCAGGAGTACACCAAAGAGGTGCGTACAGACAGCCACAGGTTGCGGGAGCAGCCAGGAAGCCCCAACCCAGTTTTCCCTAAACTCTGAAATTTCTCTGCCATTTCCCGGCGAAAGTCTGTCAATTTTTTAGGACAAGTGCGCAATATCGAGTGTTTGGAGCATGCAAAATTTGAAGTTCGTCGGAAAATTTTCGACCTCCAAATTTGCCGACGTTTGGACCACACTTTGACCAAAATCCCGTCCCAAACTGGGCCGTGTCAACGACAGTCCGAAGGACTGAGCATGCGCACGAGTCAGGAGTACACCAAAGAGGTGGGTACAGACAGCCACAGGTTGCGGGAGCAGCCAGGAAGCCCCAACCCAGTTTTCCCT
Source organism: Henricia sp. BOLD:AAB3569 (assembly GCA_037783545.1). NCBI lineage: Eukaryota > Metazoa > Echinodermata > Asteroidea > Spinulosida > Echinasteridae > Henricia > Henricia sp. BOLD:AAB3569. Next base: position 804 of record JBBELK010001502.1, on the reverse strand, counting down.
AAACTCTGAAATTTCTCTGCCATTTCCCGGCGAAAGTCTGTCAATTTTTTAGGACAAGTGCGCAATATCGAGTGTTTGGAGCATGCAAAATTTGAAGTTCGTCGGAAAATTTTTCGACCTCCAAATTTGCCGACGTTTGGACCACACTTTGACCAAAATCCCGTCCCAAACTGGGCCGTGTCAACGACAGTCCGAAGGACTGAGCATGCGCACGAGTCAGGAGTACACCAAAGAGGTGGGTACAGACAGCCACAGGTTGCGGGAGCAGCCAGGAAGCCCCAACCCAGTTTTCCCTAAACTCTGAAATTTCTCTGCCATTTCCAGGCGAAAGTCTGTCAATTTTTTAGGACAAGTGCGCAATATAGAGTGTTTGGAGCATGCAAAATTTGAAGTTCGTCGGAAAATTTTTCGACCTCCAAATTTGCCGACGTTTGGACCACACTTTGACCAAAATCCCGTCCCAAACTGGGCCGTGTCAACGACAGTCCGAAGGACTGAGCATGCGCACGAGTCAGGAGTACACCAAAGAGGTGCGTACAGACAGCCACAGGTTGCGGGAGCAGCCAGGAAGCCCCAACCCAGTTTTCCCTAAACTCTGAAATTTCTCTGCCATTTCCCGGCGAAAGTCTGTCAATTTTTTAGGACAAGTGCGCAATATAGAGTGTTTGGAGCATGCAAAATTTGAAGTTCGTCGGAAAATTTTTCGACCTCCAAATTTGCCGACGTTTGGACCACACTTTGACCAAAATCCCGTCCCAAACTGGGCCGTGTCAACGACAGTCCGAAGGACTGAGCATGCGCACG